>JAVSBS010001879.1:0-10819 GCA_033124195.1 Coracias cyanogaster | reverse complement strand
AGGCGCTCATCGGGCCCGACGATGTGCTGGGGCTGCAGCGGGTCACCAGCGGTGCGTGCCGGGGAGCGGGCTGCGGGCGGGGACGGGGCTGCCCCGGGGATGGAGGGGTCCAAGGGTGCCGGGGGTGGGGACCGTGTCCCCCCCGGGGCTGGCGAGGAGCAGGTGGAGCCGGTTCCCCCTCCCCGGGGATCAGGTTTGGGGATGCAGTACCGCGGGGCTGCCCCGGGGGTGTGATACCCGGGGCTCGGGGTGCCACCTAAAGACCCCAGGGGATGGCTGGACCGGAGGCTCAGGGTTGGGATGCTGTCCCCCCCAACCCAGGGATGCCCAGGCTGTGGAGGAACACCATTCCCCCCTCGGCGGTCGAAGGTCAGTGGTGAGATGCTCCTCGGTGCTTCCCCCCGTCCCTCCTGTGCCGTGTCAGTGTCCCCGTGCGCAGGGTGGGCCAGGCTGAGCCCCACAGCGGTGGGGCTGGAGGGGCAGGCTGGATCTGTGGCTGCAGCATGGGGAGGGCTTCACTGCAGCCGCATCCTGCAGCCCCCCACTTTCCCCTTCCCCAGGAAAGCACTGCTGGCCTTCCGAGCATCCTCAGGGCACCGCCGACCCGGGAGCCTGTGGCTGGAGGGTCTGTTGCACTTGGAAGAACAGCTCGGTTGGGACCAGGCAGCGGCGTTGGACCTGTCAGGGTTGCAGCATGCTGGGCTGGGAAAAGGCATGTGCCTCAGGCCAGCCTGGCCTCAGCAGTGCCCGGGGTGGTCTGTCCTGCTGCCCCGCAAAAAAGACCTTTTTTGTATGTCCTGGGACCTTTGGGTCATCTGTCTGTGGGCTGCAGGTTGGGCAGGAGGAGAAGACTTCTGGCAGGGAGGAAGAGGAGGCTGGCCTGGAGGTCTGGCCATGCTCCTCTTCGCTTTGCAGTGAAGTGGTGTGGCATTAGAGCAGGTTTTGTGTCGCAGGCCGGGGCCGTGTGGCGTGACAAGCCCTGGAGAGGAAGGATGCGGCTGCAAGTGTTGGTGTGTACAGGCAGCCCGTGGGCCTGTGTGCGGTGAGCAGGGTGGAAGGGAGGGTGGGAGGAACGCCCTGCGGGGACTCGGTGTTCACCCTCAGGAAGTGTTATGAAGGCTCCCCAGAAAGAGGGGCTGCTGTTTTTGGGGGAGTCCTTGGATCCCCCTCTCTGAGCTGAGATGCTCTGAGGGGCTGCAGCAGTGTGATTCACTGCCCAGGCCCAGAAATCCTCTGCCAGTAGCAGGGAGAGCTGTGCAGCAGGCACCGAAGCGTGCTGCCAGCAGGCTCGGAGGAGCAGCAGTTCGGTGGTGAATCCAAGCGATGGCCGCATTTAGCACTTTGCGTGCTTGCTTTATGGCAGCCTGCGTGTCCCTGCCTTCGGCGGAGCTGTCTGGAGGGGCTGCAGACCTCACGTGGCATTGCTCTGGCCATTGTGGATGGTGCACAGCTCTTGGTGAGCACCTGCATTTCCAGGGTGCAGGGAAGGCTGATCAAGGCTGGTCACCTTGGCTTCAGAGCCAGGCCGGGAGCAGAGCTGGTTGTCACCTGCCTCTTCCAGCCACGGGGCAGCACGCTCTGGAGCACAGGGCAGGTATGACTTGCACGAAAGTGCTTTGCTCCCCTGCTGCTCTGAGAGTTGCTGGTATGAGGGCAGTGCAGGGCATGCAGATGGGTCATGCGCTGTGATGAGCCATGGGTAATGCCGTCCCATAGGAAGCGCTTGTCTGTCCTGCTGGGTACATGGGACCCAGCAAACACTCCCTGCACCTGACATCCTCAGTGTGCGTTTGGGGATACAGGTGTAGAATACAACCCCACTGAGCATAATGCATCTTATGACCTAGGAATGTTTTGCAGCACTCCTTCTCAAGCTTGGTTTTCCACCTGGGGGGTTTAACAGAGAGCAAAGATGAAGAATATTTTTCAGATCCTTAACACATAACGATTATTTAGGGCATTCTGTGGCCTTTTCTCATTTCCACGTGTCGCAGCAAGCTCTTAAAAACAGATTGCCAAAAATACCAATGTGAAACCGTTCCAGTTGTCTGCTCTGAGTGGAGGGTGCTGCAGGGAGGAGAAAGGAGAAGTTTATGGCCACCTCAGCCTCTCCCTTGGAGATGCTGAGTCTGGGCAGACACAATGCCCAATTTCAACAATTCTAATTTTGATGCCCAAAGTTGTGGTGTTCCACACAGTTTGAAGCTGAAAGGGCAGTTGGTGGTGGGGTCTCAGCAGACCTGTCCTGGTGCCCTGGAAGTCCTTTGTTGTTCCAGACAGAGTATAATCCATCTTTATCCAAACTCCTGGGCCAGTAACACGGTAGCTCACACCGTTGAGGGACTGTGGGAAGCTGTGTGCTGCCCGGGGACCTGCACACGTTTTAATGTTGCTTCAGCAAATAGCCCAGGAGAAACCTTGCTAGAGGAGAGCTTGGTACTGCAGGAACGTGTGTGTTAGAAGTGCTTACACTACAAGTAGCACGTGTGTTTCTCAATGGCCTTCCAGGTTGTATGAGGAGAGGCGGGATCCTGGCTACTGTATGGAGTCCAGTATGGATCCAGTCACGAAAGGGACTCCATGGCATGGCTGCCTGTGGCAGCAGGGCACTGTGCTCACACCTGGGGTGGCCCTTGCAGCCCTGCATGGGCCTAGGGCGTGCTGATCTTGCAGATGCTATTTTGGAGCCAGGGTTTGCCATCTTGTGCTTACTCTGCTTGCCATGGAGCTCCTTGGTACTTCCTGATACACTGGGCACTGTTCACCCTTCAGCCCTGGAAAAGCTGGGTCTCTGTGGAGCCAAACTGCTGCCTGTGGTTGCTCCCCACTGAGCAGGCAGAGTGCGGGCAGGCTGTTGGTCCTGCTCTGGCATGGGGGGCTAGGGACAGCCCTTGGTTTTGCATCAGGAAGCACAGCTGGGCTTTCCTCTTTCACTAGGTACAGTTGATAAATGACCAAGTGTGCAATGTCCCAGGCTGGGAGGGTGGAGGCGCAGGATGTGGCTCGGTGGCAAAAGCACGCTCACTGCTGCCCAGAGAAACCCTGTCTGTAACCACCCAGAAGAGCCAGCTGGGCTCTGCTCTTAATGTGCTTCTAATAAGCTTAAAGGGCGAGTTGTGCAAACTGCCCTGCATATGCTGCGTCCTTTCAATGTTAAATTCTCCAGCAGTTCCAGGGCTATAATGTTTCCAGGCATGCCAGGGTCCAGCCTGACGGATTTGGGGTGCTGCCCTGGAATATCTGCGCCTTTTGGCGAGTCTGGCTCTGGCACTGCTCCAGCTGGATTAGGTGTAAGGCGAATTAACCGTTTTCTTTGCAATTAGCGAGATTTGTTACATACTCCTGCAACTGCAGTTACAAAAAGGAAAAGCCTTATGACGTGATTAATGTAGGATTAGCAAAGGAGCGGGGCAGAGATAGTTCAAATTGCAATTAATTACTGAAGCAGCCAGAGGATCGGAGGAGTTTGTCTGCAGTTACTGGGATGTCGGTGTCTGCAAACGCCATGTCCTGCCTCATGGAGCAAGCTGAGAAGCTGGGGCCTGTCATCCCCAGGCACTGTCCCTCGTGTCTTTGACCATGCTGCATCTTGCAGCTTTGCTGGGTCTCGCTGTGCTACTCCCGCAGGGCAAGGTTAATTCAAGCAGAGCTTTAATTTCTTCCTCCATCTTCGGGGTTAGAGTCATCAGTGGTCAGCAGAAAGGTGTTATTACAGCCCCCATAATGCCATCCCCTTTTGCCAGCATGCAGTAGTACCAGGCTTCAAACAGATACGTAGCAAAAGGCAAGCTTCAGCCTTGGAGCTGCCCTGCTTATCACCGCTTCGGGCACCTGTACAGTTTGTCTCTAATACTAGATTAAAGCCTGTGTTGTAGGCTTTATTTTATTTTAAGCTTATTTCATTGTAAGCTTATTTTCTTTTAGCAAATGAAAGGGTTAAATAATTGATTACATACTCAGAAACAATTACAAAACAAAACCTAGTAATAAGGAGCACACGCTTAATCATTTCTAAAACTAATCTCTTCCTCGAGCTGTCATTGAGGATTTCTCTGAGACTTCTCTCAGCAGCTTTAGCTAAAGGCCAGCTTGGCAGAGGGCTGCATCGACGGGTCGGTCAGGGCAGACCCTTCATGGGTGACTTTCATACCAGGTTCCCTGCAGTGTTGTGTGATGTTCACAAATCAATCTTTCATGCTGCTCCTGGACCATGACTTTCCTTTTCTTCCCTGATTAATTGGGAAAAATTATTGTATTAGGAGCTGTGATTAGGTAGGGGTGTTTGTGAGGAGGTTAATGAATCACTGCTCTGAGCTGTCCAGGGCTGTGATGTGTAACAGCGTGTTGATACGCTGATTTCTTGTCGCAGAGCAGTATCCCAGAGCTGTGTCAAGCTGCTTTCACCACGACTCCTTTCCTCAAGCAGCACAACGTATGTTAGGAATGTTAGGAACCTTTTCAAGGCTTTGTGATAACGCACAACTCAAATAGTTGTGTTTTAGGGTTTTTTTTAGTAGTCTTGCAGTACAATATGGACTGTTAAGTTTTCCAGGGGCAGCACACATGGTGTGCATGTAGCACAGGGTGCTGGGCTGGTGCCTGAGTCTGTTCCTCCTCCTGCCATCCCTGGTGGAAATGGCAAAGGTAAGATGAAAGCTGGAGAAGTCAGCCAGGGGGTTTGGGCAGAGCCTGACTGCTTTGGCTTAGCCCTGTGTAAGAGCAAAGTGAGCTGATTTTGCTCGTGTTGCACGTGTGGTTTCAGACTTTGAGCACAATCAGCATGAACACAGGGGCAGGAAAGAATGTTTGGATGCCTTGGGGATGGGGGAAGAGCAGCTCCATCCTTCCTTAACAAGGCCTGGAGGGCTGTGATCAAATTAATCATGAGAGGGTGAAGTCTGGAAAGCTCTACCTATAAAAAGAAAGAAAAAAGCTGAGCAGGCTGCCACAAAAAGCAGAGCCTGGTGCAATAGGGCTTGGTGCGTAGCGTGGCAAGGTGCGCTGCTGGGTGGGCAGCTCATACAGGCCATGGGCATCCTTGTGAGTGCTCCAGCTCAGCACCTGCGGGGCTGCACCCCTCTGCTTTGTTCGTGATGCTGGTCAGTGAATGTGCCACCGCAGAGAAGCTCCCATCAGATCCTCCTGATGCGAGATCTTTCCTCTGGGGCATTCACAGGAGCCTGATTACTGAGCTAGTTGGGAAGGGGGGGTGTTGCAGGTGCCTCCCTCCCTATTTACCCCCACTGTCTTTGCTTATCCAAACCCATGGCTTTTTTTTTAGCTGGCTTAGCTTGTCTGCCCCTCTCTTTACACAACCTGAGCTGCTGAGGCAGAGGGCGGGGAAAATGGTTTAGTTCTTTCTTTAATTGAACTCCGGTTGTCTAAGCAAGCATATCAATACCGCTTGAAACTTGCCCTGCCTTCCCCTCGGGGTCTTGTACTCAGTCCTGCGTCACTGCTCTGGATCTTCACGGGTTTGTGCTATTTTTGCTCACTTCCTCCTGAGACTCTTCAATCTGATAATCTCCTAATCTCCAACTCCTGGCAATTCATCTGCAGTTATCTTTGCTTTATACCTGGCTTATATCTTGGGAAGTGTTTTCAGAATAGCTTCTGACCTTGTTGGCTAATGCATGTTAAGAAATAGGCCTGCAGAGCTAGAGGAGCCTTCTCATTCCCCAAATTACTGCCTGCGTTGGGGAGAGATGTCCCTGTTACAAGTCACTGCTGTTGCACCAGTTTCCTGTACAGCATCCTCCTGATCGACACCTATTTTCGTGATCAGGTTTTGAGTTCTTTCTTACCCCAGATCCACTCTGCTTTCCTTTGTTGGCTATTAAAGCCTTAAAATAGAAGCTGCCTGATCTGAGCTTAGACAGGCTGATGAGCACCACAGAAATATCTATAATGTCTGTGAGAGGGGACACGTGCTTCCTCCTGGAGAAGGGATCTTGAAAGGAACACAAGGAGTGCTAACCCTATTGCCCATGAACTCCTCTAGATAAAATGTGCCTGGTGGGGTGGTTGCAAAGGAAATCTGAAAATATAGGATCAACTGTTAGCTTTCTCTGATGAGGATCAAACACGTAATCTCATCCACTGGATAACTGTAATAACAGGGAGAGGGCAGCAGGAGAAAGTGTCTTCATTAGCTTTCTTCTTGTATTATCCAGCACTGTATTATCCCTCACCTTTTGTGCTCCTTTGTAACACCAGCTTGCTTCCGTGCATGGCTGGAAATACGCACCAGGGTTCACAGTGTTCCATTGCTCACAAGAGAATAGGCAGTGCCTGCTATCATTGTCTAGGCTGTTTTGCCGTTTTCTTTTGCAATCTTGGTTGTTCTTGGGAGGGGAGGAAGGTTTCCTGGATGAGAATCGGCTCTTCTCTGGACTGGACAGTGGAGGTACCACCTCAGCACTGTGAACAGGGAATGAGCATCCAGTTTCTGATAACAAACCTGGAGAGCTTTTAATGAATGCCTTGCCACCGATTGCTGTTCGGAGTTTCTTTTGGAATCGCTTTTTCATATGAAGGGAATAGGGGAATTCAAGAAGGAATCCGTTGTGCCTGGTTCAGGTAGTCTATCAGCTTTGCTGCTTCCTGACACCACCACAGTGCTGCTAGCTGTGCTTCTAGACTCTTCAAAACCATGGTCCTAAGATAGAAAACGTCTCTAATAGTGTGTACTTGCAGATCTTTGGACATGATACAGAGATTATGGGAAAGAAGCTGCAGAGGCACCAGCAGTAGTGACGTGTGAGCGAGGAGTAGCGGCTAATCCCAGGCTTGGGCAAGTTGCAGGAGTTTGCTCTTTGCTTTGAGAACAAGTTCAACTTAGTTGGTGAACTATTTCCAAGGAAGAGTTTGGGTATGGAGGTCTGGGATATGGCGATTCACTGAGTTTTGGGAAGGAGTAGGAAATACTCCTCTTTTGTGACCTCTTTTTGCACTACTTAACGTGGGTAAAAGCTAATCTGTTTGGTTTCCTAAGGCAGTGCTGATGTGTCCATCCCTTCATTCCTTGTTCAGTGTGTTCTCTATCAGCCCTGAATCAGGTGAGTGCTGAGGGCTTGTTCAGGGACGTATTGTGATTATTGGGTTATTAACGGCGAAACGCTGCAACCTGCTTCAGGGAAAGTAGAAAAAACAAGAAAATGTTCTACCCCGAGAGACCAAGCCTACCTTTCTTCTAACGAGCTTCTTCACTCGATGGAGGTTTGAGACGCCTTACATCTAACTAAAATAGACGTGGATGCTGCCTCCGTTCCCCAAATTGTGGTGAGGGTGAACAAGGATAATGAAAGCAGATGATACATTTAAATGCGTCACGGAAGCGTGGGCAACTGGGCCCTACAGTAAATTAAAAATAAGTATGTATGGGATGAGATTAGCAAATTTGACAGTGCTCAGCTAAGCAGAAGTAGCTGCCAATTGCAAGCAGCCCATTCCCGATCAGACCTGCCAATGTAGCCGCGGGCTTCAGTTATGTATGGGGGAAAAACCAGCATGTGGCTACTTTGATTGATTTTTGAAGAGGAATTGCAGCAAGCAAATGTAATGCAGACGGAGAGGAATATATGTCCTTCTTTTTTTTTCCTGCTAGGAGACTGGGCACTGTCAGAGGAGAAAAAAACACAAAACACTTGATTGCAGCACTCTGGGCAGCTCATCTTCCCAGATGTCATTTGGTTAGATACTGGCATGTTGATGGTTTTTTGTTGTTTTTTTTTTTTTTTTTAAGATTTAAAATCTTTTCAGTGCAAAAAGAACTGGAAAATGTAGTGCATGGGTGCAAACCTCAATGAGCAGGAACCTGGTGGGGATTCTGCCTGGGGTTTACTCCTCTTCGGTGGCTGTGCTTGGCTCTTCTTTCCTCCAGATGAGTCATGGACACTGTTACTGCAGCAACGCTGCTGCCAAGGAGGGGGATAAAGCTGTTGCCATGGTGCTGGATGGGCAGGAATTCTGCAGGAGGGAAAACACTTAATAATTAACTTGCAGACAAATATGGCTTCAGACCTTGCCTGCAGGCTCTAGGGAAGGTGTCCCGGGCTCCCGGGTGACCGCCAGCCTGTTCTGGTCCAGCCCCTTGCTTTCATGGAGAACAGGGTGAAGATCCAAGTGTGGTCTTGGGCTGAGGGAAGCAAAGCAAAGCTGGGACTGTGGGAAGCTGCTCCTGCTTCTGTCAATTTGTGGTTTGCATGTGGCTGCTCGGGCAAGATAGCTGGGGGACAGGTTCAGAATGAGGGCTGGCTGATGCGTTAGAACCTAAAATCATCGTGTGATTGCAGGACATCTACCTGAGTGGGGCTTAAGGCAGGTGGTCGGTTTAAATTTCTGTCCCATCTCCTTGGCTACTGTTAAAGAGACTCTGTGCTGTTCTTAGACTATTGTGTTTCAACAGTAGGCTCACATTTTCTTGTGGTAATAAAAACACTGGACTTTTGTCTTGCTCTTCCTGATAGCGTGGGTCTGGGTGTTATTTCCTTTGTGCTGTGTTGACAGGAGAGGGAAACCTCCCTGCCAAATGCCAGAGATGCTTTGAACACAGTCCTCTGTCTCAGAGCCCATTCCTTTGAGCATTCACCATGCATGGTGGTGATGGAGAGCAGTAAAACCATCCCGAGCGTACATTTAACACCCCTGCTCATGGTACCAGTGTGCACTCAGTCAGTTCTCCAAGTTAAGGACATTTGCAAAGGCTTCTAGGACAGTGCAGGTGCCAGATGCACCGTTCAGGCTCAGCAGCACCAGGAGCAACTGTGGGAAACCTTCTATAATGCTGCCAGCTTTGTCCCTAGCTACGGAGAGACCCCATTTCTGTCATTACAGACCCCACCATGGGGGCCTTGCTGCTTGGTCGTTACTACACCACAGCAATCTTTTATTAACTCCTTATCTATGGGATGTGTAAACTGCTGTCCATGGACAGTAACCCTCAGCCATCATGTAGGTGCTCCAGTACTGGCACTGGAGCAGGGGTTGTAATGGGCGGGTGTCATCTCTGAGTACTCTGTAACTTGTTTTCATGCAGTCAGTGAATGAGCCTTAGGTGGATGGATGTATTTGAATGTCAGAAACAGGAAAGCAGACAGAAATAGGTGATTAATTCAGACTAACAGCAGGAATTAGTAGCTGAGAGAATTAGAATCTTAAAGTATTCTTTTCACCTTAGAACCTCCAAAACAAATCTCCTACAGCATGCAGGTGTTCAAAAGCTAACCCAGCTGGTATCCATACAACCTTTATTTAGGATAAAGTAAGTTATTGGAGTTGCTTTCAACCTGTGTTTGTATGCAAGGTGAAGACGAAGTGCCACTGCTCTTTCCCAGAGAGGCGGCTGATACCCAGGCCAGGAAGCTGAAGCCAGAATCAAGGACTTTCTCCCAAAGACACCGATTCTGGTGGAAGCAGAGGAGGACTCTGTTCCCAGACTGGTTTCCTAATAGAGGGAAAGGCTCAAACACCACTTTCAGTGCTGAGGAAAGAAAAGGCTTTGTGTGGGACAAGTGTTGGTGGAGAGAAGAGGCCATCCTTTGTCTGTGGAGGACTGGAGACAGGGGAGGTGGCACAAGAGAGGACACTCCTGTCCGAGCTAAGTGCAGTCGGCTTAGTGCTCACAAAGCTGCTTAGCGCTCGCATTCTGCCAGAGGGCAGTTTTTAAAACAGGCAAAGCCTCTTACTCTGAAAAGGCCAGGATTTGGTGGAGGTGCTGACTATTCTCAGTACCCCGCAGGGAAATGGCTGCAGAAGATGTGGGCACAGGGTTGGGAAAAGGTGATGACCTCTGAGTGCTGGGGGAGAGAAGCCTTTTCCCTGCTTTGTCCAAGCAGGGCAGCGGGAGCGTTCAGACCTGAGACTGTCCTCGTAGGCATCAGTTTTGGATTAAAAGCAGGGTAACAGTGGAGATGCATCTGGGCTGCCCCCACTGCTGGTTGTGACCTCCAAAAAACAGCCAGAAATACCTGGTAATTCTGGGCAGCCTTCATTTAAATTTGCTTTCCTCTGCAGATTATTTGTGCACTCCAGAGGAAAATGTTTACAAGATAGACTTCACCAGGTTCAAAATCCGGGACATGGAATCTGGAACAGTCTTGTTTGAAATCACCAAGCCAGCAGCCTCAGGTGAGTGTACACACAAAATACTGGTTTCATGAACAAGCAGATGCTAGTGTCTGCTTTCTTCGGTCTCTTCTCACTCCTTTTACTCAATACACTTCCCAGAAATAGGAGATGCTCTCAACTGCAGGAAGGTTGGAGTCCCAGCTTGCTGCAAATACTATTCAGGTGGCCCTTTGTAGCAGCACAGTGAACAGAACTTGCTGCTGCGTTCTTACGATTGCCATCTGTGATGAGAAAGGACAGATGGATGTTGTAAACAGAAGCAGAGGAGGAGGAGATCACCGTGTGTTTGTTTCTTGGCTGTTCATCAGCTAGAGTCCCCTCGTACATAGTGGCACTGTTTGTCTAACGTCTTTTGTTCGGGAGTCAGGAAGATGGTATTTCCCAAAGGGAGAAACTTTGTCAATTGTGCAGATTAGACAAACTGAAAATTTGCTTTTTAAATTTTTCTTAATAAATTTTAGGTGTTACTTCAAACCATCAAAGTGTTACCTGTTGCCAATGGTAATGAAGCCCCAGGGCAACTGTTCTTTTCCTGATCAAGCACTCTTCTAAGAAGGTTTCTGGAAGTTCTCTGTAGCTTGTAGCTAGCAAACCAGACATGCTAAGGTGAAATGGCTTGTTTAGTGTCATCCTGCAGTCCTGAATCAGAGTCACTTTAGAACATAAGAAGTGCATCAAACCCAAGGGCCAT
>JAVSBS010001877.1:10030-20047 GCA_033124195.1 Coracias cyanogaster | reverse complement strand
TCCTCCCCTGCTCCCTGCACAAGTGAAGATGCTGATGCCCAAGGTGCCCAGGTATTAAATGCTTTGCAAGAGATAGTTCTTGAAGTTGTTGGAGAGCTGAGAATTCAAACCAGATTTCCTGAATTGCAGCCCATATTGTAACCACAAGGGCACTCTTCCTTGCTCTTTAAGACTTCTTGAACACCAGTCTCATTGGTGTTGCTTGGGCTGAAATAGCAGAAATTGTCTAATCTTGACTATCAGGTGTATATGACTTTATTTTTTCAGAGTTATTGTTGCAGATTTTGCCAGTGACACTGTATTTAATTAATGTCTTAACATTCAGAGGCTTTCTGTTAGAAATGATTTTTTTTAACCTAAAATATAAACAAAATATGCCCAAAAAGAATCAAGCCACTATTCACTGACCTTTCCCGTTATTAGCTGCCATTCACTAACCTTTTGCATTATTAGCAGTGTTCCCACTGTGCCCTACATATAACTTCCTTTGCAGCTCACAGCTCCCTCTCTTGTCTGAAACAACAATTGGACTGTGCTCTAAATTAACTTGCACTTCACCTGCCATTTCAGTTGAGGAGATTGATGAAGTGAGAAAAAAACATGAATGTTTGTCAGAAGCTGTAGGGCAAATGCTCAAATGGCACAAGATGAATAACTTTAAGCTGTAATTTGACAGTCGGTGACTGTTGCTTTGCTACTGTACAATTGAGGCTCTTTGGAAGTAAGCTCACAGAAATGATCATGGAAATTGTTAGTGCAAATGGTATGCTGTAATTTCAGATGCAAGAGCTGACTGAGCCAGGGTTGCTGTTTACCAGGGGTCACACTTAAAAACAATAGAAATAATAGTACTTAATGACACATTTTTTTAGGTCTCATATGTCCCCGTGGAATTTGAGACTTTTCTTTACACCTTGAATTGAGTTCACACTTTGTTCTTTTTGATTTTTCTCAAGTTGAAGTGTGGTCATGACATCTGGTGTATGTTATATTAGAATAATTCAATAGCATGTCGAGTGTCACATTACAGTACTTGAAGAGGACAGCAGGTGTCTGAAGGAGAAAATAAACTTTTAATTTCAAATGTGATAGTTTTAAAGAATATTGTAAAAGACTGCTTCTCAGGGCAGAGTTTAATTTTAACAAGATAATTTCATGAGTGCTAGTGACAAGACTGCTCTAAACTTCTGGGGTTTTTGGCAGGCAAGCCTTTATCTGTTTCATAGGAGACTTTTTTCACACTCAGTTTAATATAAAGATGTTTGCTATGTCTGAGTTCTTCACTCATAGCTTCTAATTTTCTGTGTACAAAATTACTGTCAGAAGGTCATTTTGTTGCAGTTTTAGACCTGTAACTGTACGTGATCAGAAGCAGGCTGTATAATGCTCTGGCAGCTATCTTCTTATATACTTCTAAGGATTATAAAAAAATAGAATCTCTTAACAGGAAGTATGCGTTTTATGCCAAAAGCTTCATAGTCTGTCCACAGAAAATAAAGTATCACTTGACCCTAGACAAATGAGATGCTACCAGCCACAAAGATATTTAATACACAGCCATATTATTAGATTTCTTATTAACCATTAACATTCTACAAATGAGATCTATTAATAGTGCATGACTTCATTGCCTTATTTGAGGTCTAGTTTCTCTATTCACTATCTTTTTTTTTTTAAAGAATACATACAGACATGGGTTCTGTATCTGTACTTCCTTTGAAAACATGTCTCTTAATCTTTCCATGTCCAAATACACCTATAGATAATGAAGTTCAACTTACTTTTTAAGTATAGGGTTATTACAATTTTTCTGGGTTAAACACCATTTCATCTCTTAATTCTCCTCTTTCAAGGGTACCTTTAAATATTCTGTTAATACGTGAGGTGTTCTTCAGTTTATTTGGATCTTCCTTTAAATAAGCGACAGAACTTGATACCAGTCTGGGATGTACTGGGAAGCAGAATGCAGTTGTCGGTGGAAAACCTCACTATCTGGACTCTTGCCCTCCCAGTGATGTGGGAAACTGTCCAGCTGAAGGCTTCAGATCCCATCACCTTTTGTGTGCTTCATGTTACAGTAGTTTTAATGGATATCAACCCACCGCTTTTACTGTATGTGCTGACTGTGTTCGACCTCACATGCACAGAATAAGTACCTTTGGCACTGAGTAAGGAAGGGGGAAAAAAACCTATATTAGATACTCAGTGGGATACTGTCAGCTGAGAAGAACTCACAGGTGAGTTATAGAAGAGACAAATTGTACTGCTAAGACAGACATACCAGAGTTGGCACTTGTAGGGCCAGCTTGACCCTAGTGGATTTCATGGTCAGATCTATGTGAAACGGACTGTGCCACTTGCAGGTGCTATTCCAGTCTTCCCAGTAATCTGTCTTCCCTGGAGCATGAACTACTAATGCCTTCCCTTGCATTCCATTTGATCTGAAGAGTTTATTGCCTTAACTCAGCTGGTTATGGACTGGTTCCAGCAGAGTCAGTTAGTATCTGCACCAGTCTCTGCAGTACCACATAAAGTCAGAGCTAGTTTGAACCTGGGCTGATGAGGAAGCCATCCTGGAACATGAGGGACAGGGAACTTGGGAGGGGGGTTGTGCCCACCTGGCTCTGCATGGGACTAGCTGAACCCTGACAAGACCAAGGTTGAGTTGGTGCTAATAAATTCTGCCTAGCCAAAGCCACCTGTGTGTAGTCAGCTCAGAGAAGACTTAAGTGCGCTTCCCAGTTTGTTCTCACTGCTTTTAGTCCAAGGTATATCAGCCTTGGTTATGCTGGAAGATGGAGTTGATAGAGCCTAAAGCATGGAGCCAAGTCAATGTATACTGAAGTCTGCAAGTGTAGGTGATCTGTATTTTTATAATGTTGTAGCCTGACATCTATAGATCTGTGTCCAGAGGTGATGCCTGCGTAAGGTACAGTTGGTTTTCAGTGATGCAGTATGGACAGATGAAAGAGCCAACGCTTTATTCTCTGCTGTATAAAAATTATTCTGTTTGAGCTGATTGAACAAGCAGAACCCTTAATAGCCTAAAACTCAGAGAAAATTACCAAGCTTATTACCTCTTCATAGGTTTAATCACCTTTTCTGTTTTCTGCTTTCTTTTGCACAATGAAAACAGACTAGACAGTTTTACCTTCTCACATCAGCACAAGCACAGGGTGGCAATATTTAAGTTCTGAACAATAGAAGGGAAGCATTAATGTTGAGCAAAACTCCTACTGGAATGAGGGAAAAAAAAATTCCCTTGTCCTTGTTTTGTCTGTATTGTTTTTTCTTCTGTCATGCTAAAAGTGCTGTTGTAACTGATCTCAGTCTTGTTCAAACAAAATATTTTAAAAGTGCTTAATTTTAATTATGAGAAGAGTGATCTTAAAGGTAAGGGAAGCTTTATTGAGCCCTCATTATATCATTTGATTTATAGAAGTGCATCTCTCAGTATGTGTTTACAGTATTCCAGTGTGTTCTACTGAGGACTCCACATGTTGCCGGCTTTCAGCTTGCCTTATCTAGATTTTATTAGTTACAATTTAATGTAATAAAGAAATTATTTAGATGATAATAAGTAGCAGTACTCATGAGCCTTCTCTGATTTGTGAGTCCTTATTAGTCTGGATCCCTCAAGAAACGCATATATGGAGATCATTAAGGAGCATATATGAAGCTGCATTTTCTTTTTTTACCTTTTTTTACCTTTTTACCTCTTTGTAGCTTTACCTTTTCTTTTTTACCTTTAAAAGCAGTTCACACATCGCTGCTTTAAGGGGTGAGTCAACAAGCTAAAAAGTCACTGAACACTGTGTTAAATCTTTTGGGGGATTTGGTTTGAGCTTTTCTGCTATTGTTTTGGGTTTTTTTTTCTTCATCAAGTCCAGGAATAATTTAATTTTAACCTATTTGTTCAACAAAACTTAGTTTTCTCAGTTTCATACTGATCAGATTTTGAAGAATACCTTCATGGGTATTTCCTTATCTCATCCATAAATATGTCAATGTAGATATCACTCTTTCCTCAGATCTTTGCTTTCATCTATAAACTGCAGGTTATAGATGGGATCCTGCCAAGAGTAGAAGTCTAGTTGCTGGTGACATCCTACAGAGGCAGGAGGGCCTACCTGTGTGAAACAGGAAAAGGATCAGATCATGGTTCCTACATTTCTATCACTGGCTTGTTTTAATCAGGCAAAAATTGTTTATTTCTTAGTATGTTATCTGCTGCCGTAAATTTTAACTCTTCATTTTAATTTTCATGACAAACTTTCAAAGAATTCTTCCTTTTTTTTCTTTGTAGGTTTGTTTTTTTTATTATAACTTTAAGAGCTTTTATTTTTATCTGCATTGTGGATTGTGTACATATTCCTGGCATTGTGTAAACATTTTCTAGGAGCAGAGAGGTTATTTTAAAATATACATTTGTTTGAAGAACATTCAGCTAATCCTCTGGCTACAAAATTGAGCATGTTAAACTACCAAAACTATTACAATATATATGCTACTTGTTCATTAAGTGCAAATAGTGACCCTTGTCAGCAGGTGTCTCTCATGACTTTGACCATATGAGAAACTGCTCCCTACTACACTAGAATTAATAATAATGATGATGTTTGTGTTAATGAAAATGTTAAGTTCCAATGGAGGGACAGCCAATGAAAGGAAGTAGTGTTCAATGTACTTCTTGGGAGCTTTTGAAATGATTAGAGTTAGTGGCTTGAGTTCTAACTGGATTGTGTATCAGACAGTGAATTTGTTTTGCAAGCATTTACTTTACTAGAGGGTAAATATTTTGAATGATTATGTGTGAATCTCCTATGAATAATTAATTATAACTTTTATGTCTTAAGATTACAAATTGTCACTTGTCTAAGTTCTTGTTTTCTGTTACAGGTTGGGAACACCACAGTTATCTGTTGTATTAGAAGCATTTGTGTACACTTCTTATAAAACCTCTTGTCTTTCGATCTGTATTTATATGAGATAAGTGTATGTGTGTGTGTTTCACTTTAGTGATGTCTGTTCTCTTCAGATTTTACTTGTAAGAGCTGAGTTAATAACTGACTGCTTTTTACTTTTCAAAGGTACTGCAACAGTCACTTGCAGGTACTTGGCTTTATACCGAAAAAGGAGAGGAAGAAAAAGAATGATCCCGTAGAGGAGGTAAAGGTCAGGCATCAAATGGATGCTATGGCCTTCAGTCTGACAGTGCCCACCCTGGCCTTGAAGATGCCCAATGGACTGGATGGGATGTCCCTCTCCCCTCCCGGGGCTAGGCTTCCTCTCCACTGCCTGGAGGCAGAATTAGAAGACCCCTTTGCTTTCAACGAGGAGGATGATGACCTAAAGAAAGGGGCAACAGTGAGGAAAAAGTTGCAGAGCAAGTTGGCCCAAAACCGGCAGCGCCAGAGAGAGACAGAGATTTTAAAAGTTCGTCAAGAGCACTTTAGCCCCCTTCCTGCACCTTTGCAGCAGCAGCCTCTACAGCAGCAGCACTCCCATCTGCCACCTTCATCAGCTTCGTTAAAGCCGACAGGGCTACCGCAGGGCATAGTCTGCAAGTCACCTCAACCTCCAAACACCAGCCTACCAATGCAGGGAGTGGCACCCACCACACACACTATAGCACAAGCCCGGCAGCTGTCTAACAAGAGACCTCTGCCTGTACTGCCACCCACAAGGGCTCCTGTCATGGACCCTCCAAGGACTGATCGAGTCCTCATGAAAGCCACAGCCTGTTCTCCACACTCATCCTGCATGAGCCGGCTACAGAGACTGGTGAAACTGTGCACTCGAAAACAGCAACTGGACACTGACCTGTTTCCACATTTAGGTGGGTAGATAATAGATGCACTGCTGCCTTGTTTTTTAACCTGAAACCAAAAGACAAAAGGGGAATGTCTTCCTAGCCTTGTTCTGCATTCATGTGTGGTTCTTGCAAAATAACCCTGAAGGTAATTTTCTGGTGTTTTCTTTAGCCCTGTTCTCTATGAAGGGAATGCCTGTAGCTGTCACATCCGGCTTACAGCGTTTTCATTGTTTATTCTTCGTAAGGTTATGTTAACAATTTGAGAAATCAAGCTGAGATCTAGCAGACATTGCTTGGATGATACAGACATCGTGTAGAAGGTTTGCAGCTCGAGTAGTAAAGGTGGTGCCATCTGTACCTACACGAGTGGACAAAGTTAGATTGAATGTTAGATAACGTGACAAGTGCACATTACAAAATGAGTTCAAGTAAGAGTTTGGACATTGGGCCCATCATTCTTTCAAATTCAGATTTCCAGTTGACTTGACTGGGAAATGGGAGCACAAGATAATTTTTCTTGACTGGGCCTATTCACATATGGAATGTGATTGAACAAAAGGAAGAGACTACGGCAGGAGGGCAACACTGGTACAGAAGGTAACTGGAAGGGTGGAGTCTTGTCCACTTGTGCAGGAGTAGTCTCATCCTTATTTATTATCTAGAAACCATAATAATCAATCGTTGCCTGTGTAAATATAGGTAAATATAACCAACATGCTGCTGAGGTAGTAGTGCTTTATAATGCTTTAGAAAGGCAGTTGACCTTCTGGCTTACTTGTCTGGTTGAATGCAGACCTAGGTACACCTAGCTGTCCTTGTTATCTCCTCCACCTTCCAAAGTTGCCTTAGTTTTCTGCTTAGTTTGATTGTACTTTTTAAACAAGTAAAATACTGGCAGGGAAAATGGAAACAGGAGTCAGGGTGTGATAGTAGAGCAGGAATGCCATTTATGATTTAAAAAAAATAAAACTTCAAATAAATCTGGATGTTTTTCATACAACATCTTATTTAATTGCAAACATCTGTAATTTTTGCTATTTCAATTAACCTTTTTTAAATTTGCTGTTAAGATCTGCCCTTTGGCACTCGTGGGATAGCTTGGCTATTTGTTCAGAAGATAATTAGCATCCCATAGCATGTCTCCAAAGGATGTTGTTCTTCAGAAAACTGCTTTGATGGTCCTATATATAATGCAGGTCTTTTGAGGAATGGCAACTCCAGAGGCACTTCTGTTACAGACCCCAATAGCTTAGAAAGTGACCTGCATTTTGAAAGGCTGTAGAAAGATTGCTTTGTTTAATGTTATACAGTCTCAGGTGGTGAAGGGAATATATTTTCCTGAAAAAAAGAGGCATAGTAAGAGAATTGATTAGACCTATAAGTGTACAGTTATGCAAATACATAACTGTGTATGGAATAGAACATTTTATATTTGGTGAAGTAGTGGAATTCACATATAATTAGGTGAAAGTGGAAAATATATTTGTTATTTAATCATAATATGCCTTAATATTAAAGACAGTTAGGCCAGTTCAGAGAACTTCAGGTTTTCTTTTTGATGATAGAGTAGCAGTAGAAGTGACTGCACAGAATCGTTAAAAAGATGCAGCCAGTTTTTTGTGTACCTACATCAGAGTCATGTAATTGGACATTAATGTAACTGCAGTCTTCAATGTGGGAATAGCTAAATCTGGATTAGATTTTATACCTTCATTTCTGCAGTGCCCATTAGAAGCAAAACAATGCAATGTCAGATTTTATTTTTAAACTTTGAGTAAATAATTTGTTACATGGTATTAGTTGTGGACATCTTTATCCAATGATTAAGTCCGTTTTTTTCATTGCTTTATGGAAGAGATGAAAGGGAAAAAAAATTAAGTTGAAACTATAATTCTGGCATTTTATCAAATGTCCAAAAATATCTTAATTTAATGAAGAATAGAATTTTCAAGATGCTGAAGTTTCTGAAAAATAGGGATTCTGATAATTCTGGATTATGTTAAAGTGTTGCTTCCAAATGATGAAGGCACTCCTGAGGATTGTATTACAAGTGCGTGTGTCTCTGACTCTGAAAGTAGGTGACCAAGTACTGATTCATTTCCCAAATTCAAAGCCTCTGACTTCAGAATCAACTAAATGACAATATACGTGGTTAGAGTGTATGTGAGAGTAGGAAAAGCTACAAACGATTAAGCTCCAGATAAAATGTTCCACCTGAGAACTTACTGGATTCTGTTTCTGGCTGTCCTGTTGAATGTGTTTAGCTTGACTGACTGAGGCTGCTGGTGCATACAATAAGTTGATTCTACTGCATCATCATTAAGCGAAAGCATGCTGCTTAGTAAAAGTGGAGGGGTATTTGCATCTCTGCCTTTATCTCTCTTTTCATGCTAATGTATGCGTTTTGCAGGCAGTTACAGAGAATAGGCAGAGAGGAGCATCCTGTGTAGCTGTGTATCTCTGTCCGTGGTGCTCTGTCCTATGGTTTCCCTATTCTTCCTGTGTTTTGGCACAGAGTGGGCATCAGAATATAAACAGAAGTGAAAGTGACCTATTTACATCATATAGTATTAGAAATTACCAGGCAGTCAGTTCTTCGTGGCAGGGATTTCTTTCTTACTTTGTCTCTAAAGATTCCATGTGCTTTGTAGGAAAGCTGTAATATTTTTATGTGGGTAAGAAAGCGGTTAATTTTTCTTCCGCTGCTTATGGATATAGAGGCCAATAAGGATTTTAAAAGGAAAACTCCAATTTTACAAAAATCAGTGCATGCTATTTGCACACTGTAATGGATCTGTAACTGTAACTTTTCCTGTGTAATTGAGAATATTACATGATTTAGCAACGATAATTATGCTTGTGACTATACTACACATTCATCTTATGTGCCACAGATTGCTCAGAGGCTTGTATGAAGTGGATACACTTTTCATCAAGCTTTTATGTTTTCGATTCCCTTAGGGCTGGATTGGTCTGAAGACAGTGGAGAAGAGCTGGAGGATTCAGAGCAAACCTCCCCTTACCAGGTTGCATGGTCTATCCGAGAAACCCTTGGCTATGAGAGACATGAGTGAGTATGATTCTTTAGTATTCATGCTGGCCTTGATGGAATAAATAATGTAAATGTGAATGTCAGTAGAGTCAGTGGAACCTAAGCACTTGTTCAAGTGCTTAGCTGAAAGAAAGGATTGTTTGAACTCATTTGTTTGTCAGAGCTTTGAGACAGCTTGTTGCCTTCTGTCCCAGATTCCACCTAATGTAGAGACCTTTGTGCAGTTTGCTATCAGAAGGATGCGTCAGGAAAGAATTTAAGCTTATTTGCCTTAATTTAAGTTCAGTGTGATTTATTCATGAGCTTGTGTGCCTTGCTGAGTAGAGGTATTTCCTGAATTAGAACCCATGAAGAGAGTTGCTGTTGGTTTCTTGTCTTTCCTACTATTTGTGACTAACTTTGTTAGTAAACTTGCTACAGCTTACTTGTTAATCCTTGTGGTAATTGTGCAGGATCTTGTTTTAATGGGTTTTTTTTTAAAGGGCTTGACATTTCTTTTCATAATGAAATGTTGAATAAACCTCAGTCAAATAGTTGGAAGCATTGGAAGTAAGTGATGTGATTGAAGGGATAAGCAGAGCAGGTGTTAGCTGCCGGTGCAGAAATGCTTATGGTGTTCTCCATTTACTGATAAGCCATGAATCTGAATTTACAGCAGGATATGATAAGGTATGTCTATTAATGTAAATTTTAAGGTGCAGAGTTAAAGCAAAGCATCCCAAACAGTATTGTAATGAGAGAGAAGCGTGTTGATAACAAAAGAAATTGGGGATCTCACTGAAGCTTGGCTGTAGTTTCTATAATGTGATTCTCTTTCATATGCAGCTGGACTTTTGGATACTACAACTCTTCCATTTAACTAGTTTTAAAGTATCACAGTTAGAGTAACAATGTTAATGGAATGTTCTTTTGTTGTTGCATGGAAATTCTGAACCTTATCAGAACTACTTAGCACCTCTAGAGGTTGTCCACAAGGTGGACAACAGAGCTGTATCTCTGTTGTCAGGATACTGTATACTGAGAGCCTTCTGTGACTCAAAGCTTAATAGCAGTGTGTAGGCTTTACTTTTTTAAAAGAAGGGGGTTTTGCTGTTATGAATGACCATTTCTTTTGGGGCATCAGCAGTCAGAGAGAGAGTGAGCTTTCACA
>JAVSBS010001874.1:0-31266 GCA_033124195.1 Coracias cyanogaster | reverse complement strand
CTTCGCGTCTCGTCTCGTCTCTTCTCGTCTCGTCTCTTCTCTTCTCGTCTCGTCTCGTCTCGTCTCTTCTCTTCTCTTCTCTTCTCTTCTCTTTCTTTTCACTTTGCTTTCCTCTCCTCCCCTCCCCTCCCCTCCTCTCTCCATAGGTGCTATCAGCCTTACCCTCATGTTTCAGTGAGTTTTCTCCCAGCAGGGAAACTGCTTGCAGCAGGGTGCTTTGTTGCTTTCATAAATCTCTAATTAGGTCCCTATCTGATTTCACAAGTAGTCAATCCTGTCCCCTGTCATCTTGAAAGCTTTACAAATCTTTGCTTTTGAAGATCCCAGTGAGAAAACAGCCTCCTACCTATCCCACAACTACTCTTTTCTACTTGCTTTGAAGGTGTTTCCTAATACCCTAACCTCCTCTAAATAAAATCAGAACAATTAAATAGGAAAACATTGTAACATACATTTCCATGCTCTAAGGATGTCTGCTGGAGCATTAGGAATGGTTCTTTAAAGCACGTACAATTCCACAATGCTTTGGGAATATCAAGATATTATTTGAATTTCAGAACCTTTGGGTTTTTGTAAGGATATTTTGTTTTGTTTTTCATACAAAGATATAGTTTACTGTAATGTTATCCAGCAACCACAATTCTAGGCTTGACAGATGAGGGCCACCAGTGGAATTTGATAACATTTTCTCCACTCAGCTGTTGGTCACTCCTTGCTTAGCAGGTATAGGAGGAAAATAGAGCTGTTTAAAAGTTGGAAACACTCTGGAAATCAAGACCAGTAGAATACAAACATTGGTTGTGCACCTGAGGTCTCCCCCAGGTTTCTAAAAGGAAATCTAACATTTCCAGAGTCTGAGGAGATTATTTCTGTACATGTAACAAGTGGGATTAAGAACAGTTTCCCTGACAGCAAAAATTGAAAGGGTCATATTTGTATTATTCCTTTCCACAAGTTACATGACCACTTCTTTTGTGGCTTTTGTCCCCAAGGGAAGCCCATCTTAACCCAGTGGTTGCCCATGAGGCCCACCTTTCTCTGCAGCTTTCATTTCAAATGCCAGGGACCTGACAAGATTAATGCATTTTTCATGAAGTAATGCAAAGCACATTGTAAGAGGTGTTTAGGGCCTTCTACTCACTGCATCAGGCCAGTAGAATACTAGAAAAAGTGTCCAAACCAGCCAGAGAGCAGGAGAGCCAACTGCAGAAATTTCATGGTGTGCTTTCCTTGCTGTCACACTCTTCTCTCCACATCTGTCACTTATTGCTGTGTACCACAGGAAGCAGAGCTATATGGTCAGACCTGACCTGGTGCTCTTCTGAACCAGTCTTGTGTAAGAGTAAAGAGAATTATTTCACAGGAATTGTTTCACTGAAATTATATGAGCAGATAGTCACATAGTGAATGAATCACAGCACTGATTAGCAGCCGTATTTCCATGAGATGCAAACTTTGACTTTTTAAAGATTTATTTTCCAAGGAATTCTGCAAGCACTGTTGAGTCTGAACAGGGAGGAGGAACTGGAGACACATCTGAGAACGTAGTTCGTGTTAATAAGAACTCCAGTTCTTGATATCAGATAACTTCTATCACTATGACATAGCAGTAAACGCCAAAATCCATCAGGACTGCACATGTATCTCACACTTAGCCATCATTGGGCACTAGTACCACAAATCATTAGTATAAAAAGCTAAAAAAACCCCACCTCAAATCCTAAAGGACAAATGTATTGAACAGTAATTACCACAACTTTACAAAGCCAGAGCCTCTATTTAATATTGAATACAAAGAAGGCAAAGATCCAAAGATGCTGTCACACCACTTGTAGTGATCCTGACTCTGAAACAGAAGCTGGATGACTGAGCTCACATATGTTTGTTAAAAGCATTCCTAATGATGAATTTATCACTTTTCCTTGTGAACTTTTTGATGACTAATTACTGTCACTGTCAGCAAACAGCACTTTTATTTCCCTCACTTGAATTTTTTGAGCTTAGGCGTCTAACACTGGAAAGGAACTGGAGCTTGCATCTCTGCTGCACTAACGGGCTGGCCAGTCTTGGACATCATAACCAGGTCTGCTCTTCACCTGCTCTTCAAAAAGCCAGCTGACTTGTGCTTCCTTGCCATTGCTTTTCAGGTACATTTTCCACACCACAAGACCACATTTGTGCAACCACTGGCATGGTTAGGTCAGGCAGGGTTGGAGGGGGAGGTGCCATTGGCCAACACAGTAGCACGGGCAGAAGCTCGGAGAAGGTGATGTTCCAGCAGTAAAATTATACTTCTGCTGGTGTAATCTGCCTATAGCTCTCCAAAGCATGTCTTGCCTGTGACAGCATGTGCATGTGATGGGTGCGTTTCAGGTTGTAGTTTTCATCCCTATCACTAACATATGCTCTGCACAACTGGCCAAAACACTCCTGAAACTTTATTCAGGATCACATCCAGCTTTCTAATGTGCGCATATCTCTAAATATCAAAGCTAGCCACCTTATCCTAGAAGTAACTCTAGGACATCACCAGTGCTAAGGAGGAGCACTAGGATATTGATGTGTAAATGAGCTGACTGGCCAAATCTCAGGTTAACTCTAATTTAAAAGCTACTTGGTAGAGAAATTGTCAGTCACAGCAGGTTACTTCTTTGGAGCTTGGTTTTGCATGTCAATACACAGCATGCTCCCCACTTAAAGGCAGGTGGTAACTGAAGAGGGAACATAAGGTAGCTAGGGCTTCTTTTGAGGAGGGTCTTTATGAGAACAGAGATTTAATTTTGGAGGGTATAAGGTCTGTGAGTGAAGACTCTGGAAAATTCCTACATATTGAACATGCAGGCAGTGGTATAAAGATGAGATTTGCGATCTGGCACTATTTTGGAAGCACAAGTGTATTGCAAAGGGATCACCAGTGTGCAAGTCATTCTTTGATCTGAATCAGAAGAAACAAAGTATGAAACCATCTCATCAGCACACGAAAGCACAGCTCAGGAATCCTGTGGAAAAAAACTAGGCACATTCACACGTTATAGCAATACTGATGTCACATGTGACAGTGAGGAGCTATAAAGCAGAGGTGGAAGGATACAATCATTTGCGATCCCACAAACAAAATCTCTATGAATGAAAGAAAACAAGCAACCTATTAAAATACCTTGGATCTATGAAAAAAAAATTGCATTCCGCATTAAGATAATAACAGAAAGCACTGACATATCTTCTTCCTGGCTCTTACCTCCTGCTAGGTACATTGTATTATTTCCAAGTAGTGACAAACAAAATTGAACATTTCTCCAAAGGTCACATCTGTCACAGTTTTTATTTTCTCATTTGATTCAGTGTATTAGGGTCTTGTTATTTATTCTATTTTACCTGTCTAGTGAAGTAAATCATTCCTTCTCTGGATAGAAACCAAATGTTATTTATAGAGTTGACTGAATATTTCACAGCAAATAGCCTATCCAGTCAATTCAAATTTACCTTCTGTTCATTATTTGTTTATGATCAGCTTGCTATTTGTTATCTCAAATTTGGGATAGTAGTTCAGCCCAGATCAATGGAAGATTTAGCCTTTCACGTACAAAATTGTTGTACTTCATGAAATTACAGCAAATTAAATTATTGCCAGTTGAATTCTAAGTATATTCTTCTGCCCATTAGCAGAAAAGCTTTCAAATAGGGCATCGCCACTACATTCAGAGTAGCATGGCAAAGTTTGCCTTTCACCTTGATTAAGACTATCAGGACTCAGAGGACCACCCTACAAAGGAAAACAGATGAATTTGTAGCATCCAGTACAGTATCAGACATAAGCTCTTTCCCACAGTAAAAATCAGTAACTTAAAAGTTAAAGCCACTGCATGGTAGGAAGAATTTCTTGACTTAGACCCCCGAGTATTTTCACTTTGGCTCCTTTTACAAAGCTGGTTTGGCCACCAGCACAGATCTTTTATCTAGAGCCTGGTTTTTGCTGGTTCTGGTTATTATAGCATAAATAGAACAAGAAAGTTTTCTTTTAGAAAGGATATTTTACTCTTTCACTGAGGACTTGGAGATCTCTACAGTTGCGAAGTGGTTCCGCTGTGGGCAGAATGCTACAGTGAAGACACAGGTTTCTAACCTCACTATGGGGTAGAGGAGCATGAAACCATCTCATTGCAGACCAATGTGCTTGGGTGTCTGTGAGAAATATCTTGGTAGAGGATGCACAGAGAGCCAGGGCTTGGTCCCTGTCCCCCCCAGAGAAGCTCTGCCCTGGGGAATTATGCTAACGTATTTTTGTATGTGACAAAAAACATACTGGCAAGTGTTCAACAAAGGGCCATGAAGGTGATGAAGGGACTGGAGAATCTTTCCTGTGAGGAAAGGCTGAGATTGCTGAGATTGTTTAGCCTGGAGTAGGGGCTGAGTGAGGATGTTGTAAATGGATATAAATACCCGAAGTGAGAACGCAAAGAGGATGGAGCTTCTGGGCTTTTTTCGGTGGTGCCCAGCGACAGGACCAGTGCCAATGAGCACAAGCAGAAACACAGCTTTGTCTGAACATCAGGAAACATTTTTTTACTAAGCATGGGCACAGGTTGCCCAAGGAGTGGAGATATTCAAAAGCCACCTCAACATGGTCCTGGGCAACTGGGTCTAGATGGCTCTGACTGAGCAAGGTGGGTTGGACTAGATGAGCTCTGGAGATCCCTTCCAACCTCAACCATTCTGGGATCCTGTGACTCTTTCACACACCTGAGGCCACAGGGATGACAGATTGCTACACAGCATAGCAGTGGCTGCAGATTTCAACAATGGGTTGCCCCTGTTTTCCTCTTCATCTATGAAAATGTTAAATAGAGCAGGTTCCTAATTATGACCCTGTAATTCCTGACCTGTAGCCTTTTGATTTTTGGCTACTTTTCATCAACAAATTTGTTGACCTTAACTCAACTTTCATGTCCAGACAATTTGTCCTTTTGTTCATTTTTAAGAGATCCTGTCATATGGCAATGCAATCCAGAACTTCGCCGCACTCTTCATATTCACTATTTCTTGCAAAATTATTTGGTTTAATGAAACAATCTGATTTTTATAAAACACTTGACACTTTCTGTAACTTGAAGAGCCACATTCCAGTTTGAACTGTGCTAAAAAAAATTAATGTAGGAGAAAAAGTCCTGTCCTACTGAAATAAATGGTAACATTTCCATTGACTCCAGAAGCACTCAGATTTTTTTTTTTACTTGCTTAAGGTAGAATCATGTCCAAGTGACACAGCTCAAGTCAAAGACAGAAATAAAGATGTGTGCGTGCATCAAAAATACTCATTGCAGTTTTTCTCCTTATTCAGAAAAGTACAATACTTCTCAGGTGTGCCATATGGCACAGCTGATAAACGTGCCCATTGTATGAGAGGTAAGGAAGTCTATGGAAAGCAGAATTACTTTCAATATCATATGCTTTTTAGTTAATACTTTGGCAATATTCTTTTAGTACGGCACAATTTGTTATCCTTTATGGCATGCAGTAAATTAATAAGACCTAAACACTGATTTTTATTACTTTAGGTAGAAAGATCACAGCCTTCTCAATGCAACTGAGCAACTGTAAATTACTGTTAACAGCTACATGAGAGAGGAGGAAGTGGAAAAGTCACCTCCACATTGATGATTGTTTCCTATTCTTCCTTTGTGGGTTTTGGGAAGGGAAGCTTTCAAATAAAATAAATAAAATAAGGGGAGACTAATGGGTTGGAAACCCTGTATCTCTACCAGGGCTACTGCAGACTTTGTAGCTCACCATCAAAGGAATTCCTTACAACTAGAAGGAGTGCCAGCCATTATGTTGTTAAAATACATTTTTCATGAATGCAAATGTATTTTGAAATCTTTTAAAAAACAGGGTCATAAAAAAGAGCTCCCACAGAGAACAGTTTAAAAATCAAGTTAAAATACCTTGTTTCCACAATAATAACCTGGTTAGGTCCATAAGAATACAAAGCTAATTGTGTGTTGCAACTCCTCTATTAGAAAAAAGAACTAGTTAAGCCAGTATCAGTATGCTTCCTAGAGTAAGCCCTTACAATATGCAGAAATATGGTCACAGACATGACATTTCACCAGACAGAAGATACATTTCAGTGTGGATCTCACTTTGGGTGATGTAAAGAGAATCCCCACAGTCCATGAATGTACTTGGACGCAAAATCAATGTCAGTAAGAAAAGGATCAGCCTCACACTGCTGGAAGGCTAAAGCTTGCCATCTCACACTGATCTGATATGGTAAAGGTAGTTCTTAAATGTTAATATAACAAACAGAGGTTTACAGCTGCAGTGCAAAATAAACACCTCTGAAAGGACATACAGGATCTGCCTACACACAGTAGGAGCAAATCTGGAAAGCTACAGTTACACAGTTGGAGTGCCTGCACTGTAGGAGTTTTTTATCTGGAGCTTTCCCCAGACCAGCTGCAGTCTTGTCCTGTACACAGAAGGCCCATGAGCAAGTCAGAGTGCCTGAGATAAACCTGGAGCATCATCCTGCTCTGTTGCTTTGTCTGAAAGAAAACCTGCTTGTGTACTCTGCCATCACTCTGCAATGTGAATCCAAGTATGGTAGATGGGTACAGTCAGAAAATATGTTGTAAAGCAGGTTTCTGCTCTGGACTACAGGGCCAGTTTAGGCACAGCCTTAGAGACTTTGAAGCAGCTGTTTGTGAAGGAGAAGTGAGAGGACACTCGATGCTATCTTAGTCAAAAAGCCAATTAAGGGAGCAGGAGCAAGGTACAAGATGTGAAAACAAGAGTGAATGTGGTGACATAAAATCCAAACTCCTTAATGGCTTAAAGAATATTTGGGAATTGCTCTTCAAGCTGATGACACAGCGTGTATAACCCCTGTGTGAGTATTAGGGGTTGCAAAGGGACAAAAGTGTGGTTCAAATGGAGGAGGAGAGCCAAGGGAGACAAAACACGCTAGTTAACAAGGAAAAAGAAAGCAAAACTGCAGCAATGGCTGCAGCGGAATCATATGCTGCCTTTAGAGATGAGAATGATGTGTCTCTGGAAGGTGTTTTGGGACAAAGATGCACATTTAGGTGTGATAGACAAAGTGGGGAGAAGACCACATGATAGATTGGCTATAGGAGGAGGCAAGTAAGAGACACTTCTTAGAGACTGTGGTCTGGAGGCAACAGGCAAAGGAGAACTGTCAGAGAGGGAGAACTGAGAACAAACAGCAAGAGAATCAACAGAAAGGTCAGGTTAACACAGAAAAGTCAGGTTAACTACAGCTTACAGTGAAGATGTTTCTTTCTGCATCTTGGAAGTGACATGAAGCAATATAAGCAGATACAGGCAGCTAAGAATTGGCTGTGGACGGAAGAGGGTTCCAAAAAGCCCAGAAAGATGCAGGTACTGCTGGGCGTATGGGACTGCTGATAGGTGAAGCCATGTGGGTCCCTGAGCCCACTGTCAGCCCTGGTTGGACTCTGGTGGTTGACTGGAGTTGGGCTGGAAGGGAAGGAGGCAGCAGCTGCAGAGCCCAGGCACAACAACAGAGGATGTCCCACCTTGGACCACAATTTTGTTCCACAAGGTTCCGCTCTTTGCCCACAGCCATACTCAGCACGTAGGGCATCAGAAAAGCAAGTCCTGCAGTACTTTGCAATGCACGTTGAATAGACGTAGTCCTAAGTGGCTAGAGACAAAATAATTTTCTCCCTGCTATTTATATCCTTAAGCATAAGATTTTATTATGGCTTGCTGGATAGTTATGTATTTTACCGAGCCCTTTAAAATAATTCCAAGAATTTGACATGCTGGTTTCCAAGAAGAGAGCAAAGAATTCCAAAAGGTGTTTTACATGCTGTGAAATTGCAGGTTTTTTCCTTTGTTCTAAATTTACTAGTAATTAATTTCCTCTAGCAATCGCATAGTTGAATCTTGGCACTATAAAACTGAAGGGCTGAAAACAAGCCTTCAAAGGCAGACGACTGATGGGCTAATGCAGAGTGCGCTGTAACAATGTAGATTTTACTTTTTGAGGAAGTGTTTGGGTACTGTTCTTATCATAGCCTAAGTGAAAAACTAGCATCTGGCTGATGAAATAAATGAAAACCAAACAAGGATTTACAGGGAAGAGTTTCTAACTATGCCTGCCTGTCTGTGAAAATTATATGTATTTTCCTCAGTCCAGCCTTCCACCCTATGTTTTCAAGCACAAAGGCACTAACCTAAGTTTTCTTTCCAAGCAAAAGGGGAGACAAAATGGAAATAATGTAAGCAGTGAAAAAACAAATTCATAACATTTTTCACTGTTACTAGAGTAAAGCCAGGAATACGATTTACTTTCCTGTGTCTAACATTGGTATTCTGTTTTAAAACATACCTACATTCTACCCTTATTTGTATACCTGCCACCTCAAAGTTTGTGAGATCATTAATATAGAAAGAATCTAGTCTATCACTTTTAAGACCTTTCCAGCTGCAGCAGGTTTGCACTGGAACCTCTCACACTAGTTTCAGCAATATTTCATGGCTTTTTTTTTTTAGTCTCCCCCTCAGAAAAAGTTGCAGTTTAGCTGCTTTCTTGATTTAGAAGGAAAGCAAACCACTGACAAGGCTGAAGTCAGTTGAGAAGTAATGCACTTTAAAATGCAAAAGACACTGAAGTACTGTAGCTTTTCTTTACTCTAGGGTAGATCTCAGAATCTCCTGTATGTGGCTGAGACTGACCTCTCTTTGTACTAGACAAAAGTAATTGTGGGGCTCAAAAGCAGCTTAAACAAGGGAAAATGTAAGTGCCAAATTTGCAGGCTGCACACAATTTCTGCACGCAAACCAGCAAGCATCCACGAGGCATTTATTTTTATTCCAAGGCGATGAGTATTTTACAGCCTAGCAAAATCCTCTTCAGTGAACACTTAGCTCTGGGATCCTTCTGCAGACACAAGCGCCTGCTTCCCAATCCTCTCCCATGTATGCGCTTTATGCAGCCAAGAATGAAAACCACCAATGAGCAGACACTCTTCTCCAAATTTCCAAGTACGAGCTATTTTTCTAATTCCCATACTCCACCACTGAAGAAGCTCCACAAATACACCAGACTGCCAGTCACCAATTACCCCTTAACATCCATGCAGAGGAAAGGCACTATTTCCATATCAGGATCCTGCCCCTTCTCTCAAAGCAATTTTCTACTGAGATTTCTAACTAAAAGGAACCCAGTGGCTTTCCTGCAAGTAAATAGCTCATTAAGGCTGGAAGTAGGGTTTGTGTGCAAAGACTGTCCTATGCAAATCAGAGCTGATGAGCACTTAACTAATCTGTTTACAAACCAGAGCTGCTGGGCAGACCTCAGCGATTTTCTATCAAAGCAAAGACCCATTCTTTATGGGCATCTGGTTGTCCCTGAATTGGTAGTTTAAGCATATACTCTTGCTTCAAAGAAAGATCAAAGGATTTACTACTTCTAAATGAGTGCGTTATTTCCACTCACTACTTTCTTGTTTGCAATGTGTTACTAACAGCACTATGGCAGGGTTACATTCAGACTTGAGTTTTTCATAGATACCTGAATATGATTTTAATGCTGTATATAGCCTATAACGTCCAGGCTGTTACATAGATGGAGAAGGAAGTAAAATACTGGAAAACAGATTAGAACATTGTGGGAAATGGATTAAAAAAAAAACTCCAACAAAGCAAACCACTTATAATTAAGTACAAGAAAATGGCTATTTTTCATGTTTACTGTAAATGTGAACAATGAACCTGTTTCAAAATGACAGCCACAGGTCAGTGGACAGAGCCAGTTTTGGCTCCTCTTCATATGAAAAGAAACACGCACTGCTCCTGCTCTCAGAAAAAGCTGAGATACTGCAGCCATGAAGCAGCAGAACAACCAGTTCAATGAACAAATTCCTATTACCCCATAAATGCCTGCTGTCCCCATCCTTTTGGCTTACTGTTTATAGCTCCGTTTACTTATTAAGTCTGGAAGAAACAAGGGAGACACATTCATTATGTGCTTTCTAGCACTGTTGGGAGCACATGGAAAACAAGTAAGACCTAACGTCTTATTTGCAGGCACACTGAAGGCCCACAGTAAGCTTGGGCACAGCATTGGAAAAGGAATTTTTGGGAGGAAGTGCAGAAGTAGATTCCAGGCAGCCAGGCCAAGGCAGACAAAGCTGCCAAAACTAGAGCCACAAGTGGCCCCAGGGAGAGTTTGGAGGGGCTCGTGTGATGTTTATTGCTCAGATGGCAGAGCTGGGTGGTGTGAGGCAGGCAGGAAACACATTCTGCTGGCTGTGACTTCAGTGGTATGTTAAGATGCCTGTGGACTTGGTGTCTCTGTCTTTATCATGGTGCTGGAGGGAGCAGACTGCAGGTCCCTTATTGGTTTTACAAGGAATCACCTTCCCCTGATAGACCTAAGGTCACACAGCACAAGATGCTGCCTACTTAAAATACAGTTTTTGAAAACACAGACTCCATTTGCATCCACACAAGCTAACACAGTTATCTACCCAGGCAAAAGGAAAGGAAAAAAAGTCATAGCAATAGCAGGTGGGGACAGGATCCAGTGGCTTTCCGGTGAGAGTAATATGTTGGCATCAGGTCCTGTGACTTCCATTTGCTTAGCTGTGTTTTTTTCCCCTTCTTCTGTCAGGGACCAGAAATTGGCTATTTTTGAGCATGAACAGCAAATGTAGCTCTAACACAGTCAAATGCAGAACAGTAACCTGCTGACATACTGCAGGCTCTTGGTGCCATATTGGTTCAAACAAGGTAGAGCTTGTATGGAAACCTTGTATGCAGAACCAGAGAGGAATTCAAGCGTCCCTTAAATCCATGTGTCTGAAGCTCTGGCTTCAATCACCTATGAGAGACTGAAGTGAGTCTCTTTTGTGGACAGCAGACTGACAGCTGCCTGACACAATTACACAACACCAAGGGGACTTGTCCTAGGCATTGTACAAACAGAGGAAGAAAAAAACAGGGCACAGACTGCCAAGAGGATGCTGTAAAACAGGTAATGGCTACAACACTCAATGCATTAGCCTACTAAATATTGGTCATTGAAAACTTCCAAGCTCTATAGCCATGGAATAACACGACTGGAAGGCAAAAACGGCCTACAGACTAGCCAGTTTAGGTTCTGGAAACAGCCTATCTACACAATGCTGCTGCCCCAGTATTTACCCAGCTTCCTAGGAAAGCCTCTGGGACTAAAGAGCTGCAGATATGCAAACAAGCTAGCTTCCAGCCCGCTCAGGATGCCTGCAATCAGTGATTACAGCACAGTTAACACCGTTAAACTATTCAGAAGAAAGCACTGGGTATAAAGTAGACAGCTCAGAGATTTTAAGAAGTATTCTTTTAAGTTACTCCCCACATCACTTGCTTCCCTACAGCTGTTGGTGCTGTAAGCTGCCTGCGTGAGCCCAAGCTAGTTTTGTCATGTGTCTCAAACTGGAATATTAGTCCAATAAAGGTTACATCTGACCACATTTGAAGACTATTACTTTTGTTTTACTTGTCTTGTTTCTCCCTTGAATTTCAACAGGACAAAATACAATTAATTCCTTTCCTAAAAATACTGTAAAGACTGAAATGTATTGTAATAATATTTGAATTTCTTTCCAGGGTAGCTGCACCTCAGGTACATGCAAACTTACCGTTTTATCAGTTGTATTCTAGTTGTTTTTGCCCAGTGCTCCAAGTAGTTTTGAAATCAGTGAACTTCATAAAACATATGTTAGCACATTTATTGTCTCCAAATATAGCACTTACCTTAACAAACAGAACGCTGTCCTTACTAATGGAGGCTCAGTAAAACTAAATGAAGAAACAGACTGAGTTATCTCTGACCTCAAATGAAAACCCAGACTTCATCTCAGGGTCAAGGTCAAAAGGAAGAGTTGGGTGTAAATGCAGAAAGAGCCAAACAGCTTTTAATTATAAAGTAGTTATTATGAGATATTTGGTGCTTTAGAAAGGTTTATCCACCTGCTTCAATTTGCCCCAAGTGCTCACAATCCATAATGAATGTCAAAACAAACAAAAAAATCACTGCCATATGGATGCCTAGTTCCATGACATACGTCTATTGAACTCAACAACCTCAAAAATATTCATTCTCTGTCCACCTAAGAAAACTTCATAACTGTTGTTATTATTCTTATTGGAAAAAAATTAACGCGTAACTGTGCCAGTAGGCAGGATGGGTTGTGACAAATCACACGTATAAATCAACAGATCTTAAAAATACCAGCAGTCTTCAAAACCCACACATCCATTATGCTGTTGCACAGAAAGGTAAAGAAATCCTTGCTATTGAAAGCTTGAGCTTTTCAAAAGCACCATTTATTCAAATTTGTAGATGTTGAACTCAACTTCACCCATTACGGAAATATAATTTTTCAATTTTCAAGGCTCAGAGTAAGAGTTCTAAGAACCTGATACTGAATTCAATTAAAAGACTTCCCCTACGCAAGTCCCCTAAACTTTAAGATGGTCATACAAAACCTTAAATTGAAAATATTGCGGAAAACCCCAGCTCCCAATGTTGTGTCACTGCACCAAGAAAACATGACAGAGGTTTCTAAATTGCTTCAAAGTTTCCACGACTCATTAGCCAGTATCTGTAAAGACAGATAATATTCTCAACTTTACCTGAGAAAACCTAAATCACATCTATTTTTACATGAAGGAGAAGACAATGATGTTAACTTACTGATCAAGTTAGTACTCTCAGAGCTGTGCCTGGATGGATTTGGCCTTACAAATCAAGCTGGTGGACTAAAAGCATGGAGAGACATCTATTGCATAAATACAGTAGCCCTTGCACGATGGCAACCCTTCTGTGCTTGCTCCAGGGGTGGCCCCAGTCTCTCTGTTCCATAAACCATTTAATAAAATTTTGTTGTGGCAAAGACCCGTAAGATTTAAACAGCTGAAAAGACAGGTAGCTCTGTTCTCAGGCAGGCAGGGACAGCAGCTCTTCGTCGCCCTCCGCATCTCTCTCATCCACTGTGGGACAAGGCTGGGATGGAGACCGGCAATACCTACTTCAGCAGCTCGTGCTAGCTCCTTCCTCTCACAGCTGCCGCCCCAACCTCTCATAATCCTGATGCCAGGAGCGTAGCACAATCCCTGCCAGATGGATGTGCTTGAGCTCCTCCAGAGCTGCACTGTGGCCACATCTGCACTGGAATCACGTGGGCATTCAACACATGCTGTGAAATCTTGGCAGTATTGTACTTAATGGCAAAATTCCCATTGATTAAAGCACAGCCAGAATATCACGTATAATACTTTTACTTGGTCAGAATACCTCCTCTTCCTCCTGAGGCTTGTAAGAGCCATAAATAAAGTTAAAGCAATATAGTACTCAGCAGTTTTAATAGAAGGCCTCCTCTGTTAAATGGCCACCAAAAATAGTTGCTTAAGATGAGTTACACCGAATCATAAATGAAAGAAGGCTGCTCAGATTTTTTTTTTAAAACCATCACTACTTTTATTGGTTGTCAATCTTTCCTGTCAGTCAATAAATACATTTGATATAGGTCAATTTCCAAAGGAAGCATGATGGGAGGGCTAGTTTAACATTCAAACCAATTTAAAAAGACATTACCTCAAGTTTCCCTTTGGGATGTTTACAAAATATGCAGTTAATTTGTTGCACCCAATTTGTGTGTATGTACTGGGAGGCAATTAGTGTAGAAATTCAACCAATTTTACAATCTTTCTTGTTCAACTCAACAAATTAAAGTTTTCAACACCTGTTTCCGGCAGTGACAATGGTTTTAGTGCTTGCTTAATTTCCATAGACCAGAAGTGTACCCCACATTATATATATATATATATATATGCATGTGCAGAATAGCCATAGCTAGCACGAGACCCCCCACCATTGTACATACCCAGTCACACACTATCCCCTGCAGAATTAGGAAAAAAATGTGTATTCTCATATAAACTGTATTACTGGCTTCAGGTACTGGACATCATTAAAGGTTTCCAGGCACTTTCCATAATAACATTTATTTTAAAAGTTGTTTCTAACTTTGCCAAACTAACTGCTTGCTCTAAAATTTTACATGCTGGCTGTCTGCCATGAAGTTGGATTTTTTTTGTTGGTTTTTTTGTTGTTGTTTTGTTTTTAATTTCAGCCAAAATCCTCCTCCAAGAAGTAGACCACAGAACATTTTGTTGGTTTTCCAAAATAGCATTCTGGCAGCCTTTCGTCCAACTTGAACACCCTATGCTTTGGAGTAGGAATTTAAAATTTGATCAGAGGTTGTGGGGGAGGAGAAACGAACCCCAGGAAGCCTATGTTAAAGCCTTTGGGAAAAACATAAAAATAACTATGAAGCTTCCACATGCTTAACAGAGACTTTATGATTTCAGAAGGTAAAAGCTTCAAAGAGCGTGTCTCACAAAGTATATTCTCTTCCCTCATGTCTCCCAGCATTTATGCATGTATATAATGTCTTCAGCAAAAAAAAGAATAAGCTTCCTGCAAGCCAGGGTTACAGGTAAACCCAGGGTTACCAGCAAAAACATTCATAGCAAATGCTGCTACAGGCTGTGGTGGACAGTGGAAGGAAGCATCTCTCAGCAGACTTCCTTACGCAAGCCAAATCTCCAAGTCAAATACAGAGGAGATAAACTTAACCAGGACTCTCCTGCAATTCCTTACATCACCCATTATAAAACTTCCAAATGAACAAGGATCCTACTGGCCCCAAATTCATTCTGAGAGGTGATCCATCCTTTGTATTATGTGAGGTAGGAGTCCCACAGGAAAAAAATATTATAGTATGTGTTCTTGCTATTAAAGGTTGAACAACACAGCTATGTCTATGATTCCGTGGGCCTGCATTTCCCAGCACCTGAGTGGCTGACTTTGCAATTTTAATAGTTTTTACGGCAGGTAGTTTTGTGTCTAATTTCTGACTGAATGTAATCCAGTAGAAACAGTAGTTTTATCAAAAGAGAGACAATTTTTTAAAAGTAAGATTGCTCCCAGTAGGCATACACTCATATATAACATTAATGAGCCCCAAATTCCCGAATAACCTAGAATGTCAAACAGTTTTCAAAGGAAACTGAAAGGAGAATACATCCTCCATTACTTTTGTATGATGTTAGTAATATGCTAAAATATAATGTCCAAGTTCTCAGATTATTCACAGACTTGAACTAATTCAAGAACGGAGTTTTGTTACCCAAATGTGCCTATCTAAAAGGATTAGTCATATAAACAAAACAGGAATGTAAATGCATGATTGACCATTAAGCCTAGGTCTTGCAAGTAAGTCTGAATGTGAGCGGTTCTAACAAAATCAACATGAGTATTTATCTTCATAATGCAAAGTGCCTACCTGTACTTCTGCAAGACAAAGGAGACAGTGAACAGTTAAGGTAACACACATGCAAATATATTACCACTTGCACTTCACAACAAGAGCTCTTGTTTTTGTCTCCGGTTTTGAAAGATCATATGTAGAAAATCAAGCAAATTAAAAAATAGGACCACTTAGTAAAAGTTTTTGGTTAATTCTGTGTGTACAAGAGTGCATCAAAACAAAAAGCAAAATAATCATACAGCAAGTATTTACCAGTATAGATTTTTTATTTCTTTTCAAAATAATGGGTTTTGTTTAGATTTAAAATACTTCAGTAGTTACCTAAAACAAATGTACATTTTGTTAGAACTTCTGGTAAGTGTTATTCTTGAGTTCTGAAAATGTGTGACAGATTACAAGAAAATACAAAATTGGGTTAGCAAAATACAGTAACGGAGCTTTACAAGAGGGACACACATTCTATGTTATTTTAACTAAGTCTGTCAGGTAAACATGCTGTAACAGCTCTCCACTTAGAAATGCGTGCCTATAAACTTAAACTGCAACCTGAATCCCAGGAATAATTCACTACTGATCAACTGAAGGCTAGTAGGTACAAGAAAAAAAACAACAACGTCTCAAAATGTGTTTTTTCATTGAACAAATCGTCCCTTTTTCCATAAAGTATTATTTTTTCATTTTAATAGATCACTATATATCATAAAATCACTATATAACACTCTCTTACTATTCAAGATTCACCTAAGTTTGTAGCCATAAAGTAAGTTCTTTTATATGCAAATAGTTAAGCATTTCATTAAAAAAATATTTATTTATTGCATCTAGTGAAAAAAAATGTTGATGTTTCTTAAAAAAAAAAAAAGAAATCACTATCTGGCCAATTACCAAACAATCCCTTCCTCTGGTTTGCTTTTTCATGAATTATGAAAAAACCTTGGAGTTCGTTGTGTTCTAGACAACCAATGATGATTAGTTTGTATGGGATCAGGATGCACAGTATTTGATTAAACCCACATACTTCTCAAATGAGCTATAAGGATAAAAAAATGTGGTTTGTTATTGTGTCCATTTCCAAAGGACAGCTCACAAGGTTTCCTCCTCACGTAAAAACTGGAACACAGCTGAGAAGTCTTTCAGGGCATAGCCTTTTGCACACATCATCCTGTAGATCTGATGTGCCTGGGATCCCAGAGGAACTGGTGTCTTTGTGTTGGTGGCAGAAATCTGGGCCAAGCCAAGATCCTGTGGGGACGGAGAAGTGGGAGGAAGAGGGCAAAGAGGAAGAATGAAAAAGAAGAAAAAGAGAAAAAGTCAGGGGAGAAACAAGGATATAAATAGCCATGTACATATTATAGGTTATTTGGCTTCAATTGTGAAGAGAACTTTACTGCCAAAAAATACAATACTCCAGCCTTAAAACTGCAGTCCTCTAAGAGAGTCTTGTTTAGTTGTAAAACAGTAACTCAATGTTCCTCAACAGAAAACCCCCAAACTTTGCAAGGCAGGCAACTTCCTTCAGGACAGGAGGAATTTCAAGATTCTAGATCACTATATAACCTGGTAGCAAGACTCAGACTCTTTTCCCCCTCTTTGTTATATCATCTCCAAAAAAAGAGTATTTCCCTGGTTATTCACTGAAGCATTTCATATAGGTTCTAATGGCATAATTTTCTTGTTTGGGCAAGAAGACATCTTTCTTTCCAAAAACAGGTTAAAAATCACACAGGGGAGATTTGAATAACAACAAAACGGATGCCACTTAGCATACATACATTTACTGTAATGTGACCACTCAATAGCAAAACAAGAGGCATAGGACACTTTGTGAATACAGATGGTTTGCAGGCTACTGGAAGGATGTATTAAAGAATTCCTTGCGGACTGTGCTGGATCTGCTACAACTCAAAATTTTCTCTAATGACTGTAAAGGGATACAGAGAATAATTCTGGTGCATTTTTAAATACTAAATTTGGGTCATAAAAAGGAGGGGAGGTTGCACAGAGGATGAACCTAAAACCTATCCTCCAAGAGCCCTTGGTCAACTACAGCCATAATCTGAAATAAATAGGATAGAACTCAAAGGCAAGTAGCAGGTACTAGGAGTAACCACAGTTAGCTAGAAATAGTCAGCTGCATGCATGCTGGACAGAAATTACAAGCTAGGCTGGAGGATGTCTTGAATTCTAAACAGAATCAGACATGAAACCAACCAAAGAAGGGAAGGCTAACAAGAGCCTGGATATGTAAACAGATCTCTTGTCTAAGTGTGAAAGTAATGCCTGCACGCAAGGTTGCCTTTACGAGGTCTTGCTAATAATATCTATTTTGTGGTCCATGTTTCAAGAAAGTTGCAAAAGAACCTCTGAAGTTTGATTAGGAAGTGCCTGGATTTTCTGTCCATCCAGGACTACGGTGGTTTATAGAATTTTCTGTGGGGTTTTTTTTTTTTTTTTTATTAATAACAAATATTTGATACAGAGGAACTGAAAGACACTAGTCATGCCAAGAGCACTTTTGGTTTCACAGGGTTGACTTACAAGACAGGTCTTTACTTTCTGTGTGTCTGGATTTGAATTAGCACTAGGAAATTCAAGATCTTACTCTACTCTAAATGTCACTTTGATCTGTAAATCAGCTCTGTAAAGGTCATTCTGATACAAATCAGAATTATAGTTACTCTTCCTATTACCCTCAAATAACTTCAAGATCTAGGAAAATGTGAAAAACATACATATCAGATGTCACAGGATCCAAAATATTCTTCATCTGCATCAGGGCAGATAATTTCTTCTTGTTTAGCAGTTCTGTTGAAAGACTGATGACCTGACAAATCTAGGAACAGTCACTTTAACCTCACTTACAATAAGATATTCCATGACATATTCCTAGCTGATTCTAAATCCTCTTTGTGAAGCCTGTTGCCATATTATCCATTTTATGCAACAGAGCTTAAGTCATGTCATGGAATAGTGGAATGGCAAAATCATCTATCTCCAAACTAGTGAAGGTGCTTGTTTTTGGTGGTGGTGATTGTGATCTATATCTCTCTGTAGGGGCATTCACAGATGCAATCCCTGAAAATTCGGAGTTGACTGCTCGCATAAACACAACTTCATAAAGCAGGTCTGTTCACTTTAATAATGAAACTCTGGCCTAGAGACAGCTGAAACATCAGACAACATCTCAATAATTAAGTGGACAAGGACTCCTGACTCCAAGATGCAAGAGGGTTGTTTTGATTTTTAAAATTCCATTCCATAAATTAGAGCTTTTAAGTAAAGCTTATCTTAGCTTCAGGTTGTGAAGTATTTTGCACCTTTTCTCTTGAAGTTGGAGATACCTTGAGTGAAATAGCACAAAACAGCTCTGAAAGAAATTTGCCCTTTACTGACCTTTTTGGAAAAGTAAAAATCAGAGCATAATTTACGGCTCCTCTCATACTCTTTGGAACTGACAACATCTCCCAGATGTCTCACTGTACCAACTATTCTAACCACATTTTCTCAGCTTGGAATAGCGAAATAGATGTTCTTTCAGAATCTGCTTCCAAAGCTCACTTTGGAAATCCCTGGTTCCTTACATTTCTTTTGCAGTTGCTATAAGTGAAACTCCCATTCAGAATAAAGCTCAAAGCGTGTCTTGACATGAGTCAAGAATAGTAGGATATAAAACTAGCTCTTCTCAGGATTCAAACACATTTAATTAGCAACTGTGCTGTGAATGAAAGATGGAACTTCTGGCTTGCAATGTCTCAGACTTAAAGATGGCAAGGGGAAGTAAACTCGGTCTTTCAAACGCAAAATCTTTAGAGCAGGTTTCACATTAAGTTGACTAAATTCCACATTTCGGTATCAGATTTCAAGACTGAAGAGCTTTTCAGAGGTGTCTGACCAACTTTTCTGTCCCTAACACTTAAAATAAGGGTCCTCTGCCTTTGTTTGAGATCCATTGCTGAAAAAATATTTTTAAGAAAGCGTTTGACTTGTACCATATCTGATATGTGAGCAGTAACTTGAAACTTAGTAACTCTGTTAAGTGACTGTGTTACTGAGTCACTCTTAGGTATTTTCACTGTGAAGTATTTTCTTCTCAAACTCAGGGCTGTACCTACCTCTTCCTCCTTTGAATATAGCTTTTCTTTTTTGTTAAGTGGCAAAAGCATGCTCTGTATTTCCCAGAAGAAAAGTCCCCAACTCAAACAATTCACACACTGCACGATATGTCATATTCCAGGATAAAATGGGTGGCAGTAAAAATCTTTCCACTAAGGACCAGTGTCTTAAAAGACGTCACCACTACACCAAATAATACCCTGGGCAGGATCAGCTGTCTTGGCTACTTACTCGTTCAAGTAACCTTCCATTTATACAGAATAACATAGCATTTTTCGGCAGGCTTGGGAGGAATTTAGTGCCTTTCCTTCTCACTGAGGATTCCAGCCTAAAGAAGGTACTCTTCAGGACTGGCAAGAGAGGTATTGTCAGAGGAGGTGAACAACAATTACAAACCTCTCTCAGGAAATCTCCTCTTAGTTATCACTGATGCTTTATAAGCAAAAGCTGACAGTTTCAACAGACACAAGCCAGGCTGCTATCCCTCCAATGAAAGGATAAACTTTCAAGGCAGCTTCCAGAGGAGATGAAGGTCACTCTTAGAGGCAGACTAAAAGAAAAAAACTTTTACAAAGAAATTTAGAAGGGAGGGAAGAAAATATGTTCCCCCGTCACGTTTATACTATGACGTTATTCTGGACAAGAAGAAGAGTTATGAATCATGAGAACAGAGGTTGCAATGTGAAACAGGACAAAACAGGCAGAACAGATTCCGAAAACAGCACTCAAGATAGAAACAAGAGCTTTGAGGCAGCGCCAAGATCAGGTTGCTTATCTCTAATCAATAGCCCTGGCAAACTCCAAACAGTAACCTAGCAGATTTTATAAATCAATAATGTAACTAACACTTTATTGTCCCTTATGTTCAATGACGTGAACATGACATAAAACCTGCTCCTTTCCAATATTTTAACACATCCCTCAAAGAAACGAAAGCTCATGATTGTAGGTATATAAGTGTAAAATGAAGCAGGCCAACCATTCAGGGGTTTTGAGCCCTGCAGTATTAGCAAAAATCTTTGGTGCTACTGCATGCAAAACACTCTGGACAGAATCTGGCTGATTACACTGAATGTGCAAATGCACCAACTGACACAAATCAACTGCAAATGACAGGAACAGTATCAGTAGGAAGGTATTACACATACAGGAATGCAGCACTGTGAAGATTCGCATGGCAATATGTGTTGATCACCAGCTCTGAAAATGTTGTTTTAGCTTTAAGTGCTTAATTTCCACTGTATGTGGAAGAGCTGAAAACAGCCAGAATGGGAGCAGTCATAAACCGGTATGCCTAAAACCTGTCCCCTATGAACTCAAACGTCTCCCTCAGGACAGTATCTCCATGAAACTAATATTTAGTGTGAAATCATTTCCTGTACTTACATGCTTAGATGAGAGATCTCTTCCAGGGCTGGTTTTATAATTTACCTCAGGCAATCATGTTAAATACAGAAGTAGTTCAAGAGTCAGAGCACTATAGCTCCTTCCTCCAACTGTGTGTCCTCATCAGTGGGATGCAGAGCCCTGACCTTGTTGCCTACTTTCCTCTGGCTTCTAAGAACTTTGCTTTCCTGACACAGAGTGACTCAGGACAGTGCTCTTCCACTCTCATTGAGCGGCTCACCAGTAATAGTGGCCAGAAGGATGCTGGAGGCAAAGGAAAAGGCCCCTACACAACTCATTAATTCAGAGCTACAGCAAGAGGTTGGGTTCCCCTCTGTTCATGCACACATATTTCCCTGTAATAATAAATTTTCATGGAGGACAACATTTGCTAGAAGCCTAGAGAGAAGGAACTGTACACACTCAACATGCAAGCATTACGTACCTTAGCCATGAGTGTTGTTCCAAAGCCACCTTGATAATTATTAGCAGATGGTACTCCTTCCATCACTCCAGGAACAGGGTTGTATGTGTCGCTTGACCAACAGCGACCTGAGCTCATATTCAGGATTTTGGCCAGCAGCTTTGGGTCAAGGCCTAATCTGTCAAAGGTCAAGGAAGAGAGGTGTTAATGTCAAAATGCACAAGACATGGGTGACTTGTTTTATATCTTAGGACCCTACCGTCATTTCTCTCCCTTTATTATAAGTCATGAAAAATGACAGAGTATTGATATTGGGGGTAGGGATGCTATATCTTAAATTAAAGAGCATCAATCCACTATTTAAGCATGGGTTTTCAGAGCTTTTTTCCTTTTGCACTAAGCAAATCCCCTTCAACTAGCAATTTTGAAAGTGCAAGCAAAATAAAGGTCCTCTGAGAACAGTGGTTCCCTTGTATTTCAATTACTAAAAGGCATTCTCTGTTCTGCTGCCTACTAGGTCACATACTTGCTCTTCATATCAAATTTATATTCTCTAAAGCTCAGCAAAGCAAAAGAATTCACAGTCACGTTTGGCAGTGTAAAAGTACTTGTGTGATGTGTTTACACGCGAAGGCTAGTGCATTTTGATATAAGCAAGAAAATGCAACAATCCTGCTCTGATAAGGTGAACAAAAACACTACACTTCTCGAAAAATATTACTATTGTATACATCTGTATATTCTTGGTTTTAATGTTATTAAATCTTCATTACATACTTCTGCTTATGAGGCAAGTCTGCCTTTCACTGTGACATATGTTATCTATTTGCAAACATATATTATAGTTCTGGGTCAACTGCTGATAAGGTTACTGATCCTGATAAAACAAAGCTTGTCCAAGTAGAAACGTCATTTGTTCTATCACAGAGCTGACGGCATAAACTGCTGCTCAATGCAAACCCTGAGAGTTCTTCAATATTCTAGTAAATTAACTCTCTTATAAATTCATATTTATGCAGATATGAAGTTGCAAGTGTGATTTTACACCAATTGCATTTATACCAATGATGAGCAGGAGCAGTTCATCTGGCTCTGTACAAACATTCAGTTATAATCAAGACAAAAAAGAAAGCAGGGGAATTATCTCCAGTAACAATCAAAGATAAGAAAAAGAACATTTAAAAAGAGATCTATCACAACCTTCTATAAAGTTTTTTTACAGAAGTCAACACTCTTTACATTAGCCCTTACACCGCAGACATTTTGCACATCTCCATAGCCATGGTGATCCTAACACTGCTTCCAGATGTGGTAGCACTTAAGCTTTTAATTTGTAGATGAGAAAAGCTCCTTAGCAATGGAACAGTTGCTAAAATTGATGTCTATTTTTTCCAGTAAATAAGAGACTACATTTAACACAGTAGTTCCTGTTCCCATAACGACATGTGTCTCCTGCAATCCTGCCCTCCTCATGCCAAACCAGATCACTTTCCGTACAGCAAAGGTAGATTTTTAGCACTACTGCTGTGCACTCTTATTTATGAATTGCTGCAGCAGCCCCTGGAATTCAGTGGAAAGTCTCCTGCTGGTCTGAATGGCATCAAGCTTTTTTCTCCTCCCCATTTTTTTTCCAACTCTCTGACTCAACTGAGTGCTTTCAATGGCCATTTATATTAAAAAAAAAACAACAAAGAAAGAAAAAATATTTTCCAAAACTAAGATGTTTTCACAGTATTTTAATTGTACTTTTATCTTGCATAAAGCCACTCTGAATAACTGCTTTAATTGTTGTCATCCAAAAAACCTGCACTGGGAGCAGGCAATGCCTGAGCGTTCAAATACAGAGAGGTAGTTTTTTTTGGCCAAAACAAATATCTTGGCACGTTTGTTTCCTTATTGTTGTTACATTCTGATCAGTATTTTTAGCAATGTAGTGCCTGCTTGTGCTATATCTAGCTGCATGTAGAGGCCCGTAATTACAACTGCAAGTATACTGCAAGACAGAGAGCTTATTATTTCAAAATGCATATAACCCTCCCAAAGAATGCTTTTCTCACAGTGTTCCAACCACCTCTCTGTGAAAGTATATTTTAAAAGCTATGTGTGTACTATACAGATATGTAAAATATTGTCTGCACTGGATCTGGTATATTTTTGCTCTAGAATAAGAAAAAGGAAGATAGTGTCACTTTAAATCCCTGCTTCAAAATTCATTGCTCTTAAACACCATGCAAATTCTCTTCAGGAGACCTAAACCTATTTTTTTTTCTCCTTTGCAGCAAGTGTATCATTAATAAGAGCAAGTTAGAAGTGCTTTGCATTTCATCTTTCTGAGGATTCATCCACTGGTGCATTTATAACTGACAGTTAAAATTAGACATATATTAAAATCAGTTACTGAAGAAGTCCTCTGTCTTCCACCGTGCCCAAAGCTTGTAATGGTCTGAAACCAGCTACAATATACAGTAATTGTCATTCAGTGAGAGTCTATCCTAGAAAGTCATGCTTCAGTGGAGAAGACTGAGTTTCCATTTGAAATCAACAAATTAATCCAAGACAGGTATCTGAAAGGGCAAGTTTAATAGGAAGCAGCTACTGGGCTCTCAACCATGATAAAATGTTATTGCTGTTTCCCTGTAAATTGGCTGGGAACATATGATACTCTCTGCATAAGAGCTCCATTGCTGTTCAAGAGATATACTGCTCAAGCTATCAAAATGATGACAGTCTGCCAGTCCCCATAACAACTTGCCATTGGATGTGGCAAGAGCTTGTGCATGCACGTGTGAATTTACAATTACCAAAATGTTCTTCTCCCTTATAAGCAGAAAAGAAGTCCATGTATTAAGTGTACTTATAATAGAGCAAAAACAATTGCTTCCCTCAAATCAATGCTTCTTCAATAACATTCCTAATGAACTGCACAGCAGAAACTCAGCAATAGACACACATACAAAAAAAAAAATGGTTAAATGGTTTTGGCTACTGCTCAAAACTCAGGTTTTGCTGAGCTTTGATAAAACCACTTGCTGAAATTTTCATACACTCCTCCAATACTTCAGCACAGACAGAAAAATTGAAATGGTATCTCACAAAAAAGATATGTCTTGGTCTCATTTTAAGGTGTAACAATGCAAGTAGCTGAACTATTGAGAGTTTCCCATCGCAAGCTGCTTCAGATAAATACCACATGAAATATGGCAAATATTCAAGTAGAACCTTAGGACCCTTCTACCACAGCTACAAATGACTTTGCCATTGGTGTTTTAAACAAGGTAAGTGCTTTCAAGTGTCATTACGAACCTTCACAAGACTTAGCTGTAGCCCCATGCTGAAGACAGCAAGGCACAGAGCTCTTGGAGGAATTCCTTTTCAAGGCACTGTTTATAAAATCTGCAGTGGGAATGTGCCCAGGGCTAATCAGTCCTCAGCCTGCAGCATGTGCTCCTCTCTACACTTTTGGCTCCCATTTCTGCTCATGGCGTCCATCTACAGCCCAGGCATGCTCACAGAAACCAGATCTAGAGACTGAAACTCAGTCTCTAGATTGAGAGTCAGTCTCTGACATTTAGACTTAGCATCAGAGAGCAAAGCTCTTTCACCATCTTTTCACTTCATGTATCCAAAAAAGCAAGCAGGCACAAATCCATATACAGTAAAATTGCTTAGGAAAGAGCTTCATTTGCAGCTTCTGGGATAAATCTGGGTGCCACTGCTGTCCCTCCTCATAGGGGTGACTTTCTCTGTTGTTGAAAGTATAAAAGCGATTTTGCAGTGAGGTTGTTGCCATAGAGCCCTTATTGCTCTTGTGGTCCCTTATATCCGAACCATATTAAGCAACCTTGCCCTGTCTTGTGTCACCACAGAAGCCCTTCTCTGAGTCTGGGCAGGTGGTTTCTGAAGGGACCACAAACTGCCTGACAGGCAGCAACTTCCATCTGACCTAAACACAAACAGGTATCAGCAATATTTCATTTCTGAGCTTTATTGTGCTAGTATTAAACATTGTTTCTCTGGAACCCAGGGCTCAATAAAAGAAAGCTACTGACACCAAGCAGATCAGCACAAAGAAAAATAGCATCTGGCTGTGGACTGTATTACTTAATGTTTTTATTTCTTGTTTGGGAAGTTTACATGTAGTCTGTGTGTTGGTTGATACAGTAAGTTGCTACAGTATTTCGCAATATGCACATTATCCATAAAACCATATAGCAAAATCTACTCAAGATTTTTCTACTGACAAGTTGCACTATTATGCTAGAAAAAAGGAAAATAGAAACGACAATGTGAATTCATTTCCAGAATGTCTGCTACACCGTCTAACTTTTCATTGCTATACTCATAAAGCATCAGGAAATTAATGGAAAAAACAAACATAAGAAAACAAGCATTTCAGTGGTCAGAACTCTGGATGGATTTTTTTTTTAATTAGTTACAGTATCTAAACCAAACCACTTCCAGTGAAAATGGACATCTTCATTAGTAAATAATGATAATTACTAGATATAGATGTTGTTAGAATAAAGTAGAAAAGCAAGTGGAATATAAATACAGAAATTATATGGTAATACTTTGCTCATTCATGTCACTTTTCCTTCCTCCTCACCACATGCTATTTGCTACGGCTGAAGTTTGAAAAATTCTGTAACTTCAAATACAAAACAAATAAAACAATAGCATATGTAATTACTAAAACAGTAACTCTGCTTCAGAAAATGAAAATTTAGGCTGCACAGTTTAGGAAAACTTTTGAGAGAAAGTGGTTTATGAGTGGAATTAATTTCACACTGTTTTGAGGACTTAAGCTCAGAGTGTCCATTGGTTTCTGGAATGTGCCGTAATATGACTTTCTAGTTACATCTAGTTCAGCCAGCAATGTTTTGAAGAATAATTATCCAAAGTCCCTAAAACTCAAGATCTAAATGATGTAGCAGATACACACAGTGCATGACATAAAGATATTTTGTATTCCATTTAAAACTTAAGAACACATCTAAGCTCCACAATTCCTATTATTAATTGTTTAGATTTCTAGTGACCTTTACCATTATTAGGTCAGAGTCAGACTTTCTTCACCAGATATACATCAGCCTAACAAACCAAGTTCAGCTTACTACTCTCTCCAGACTAGGTAGCCACTCTATCCTTTCAATGTTACGACTTGAAAAAAAAAATCTAAGAAATCTATGAATACAGCAAAACTTCTAATAATTAGTATTAGAATGGTTAACTTATACATTAAAAATCTGTACACACCAAGACTGGAAAGCTTGCATTCTTGTTATAAGCAGAAGTCATCTTCTCCAGGATTTAAATCACAGCACATTAAAATCAATGCAAGGGTTCTAAATTACTTCATAAGGCTTTAAATTACTGCCTCTGTCTTAAACCTAAATGAGACTCTGCTCTTTGTATAATTTGAGTTACAATCAGCAGGTTTTTTCTACAGTCAGTGCAGTTCCTTCTTGATTACCATGATTGCAGGGTAGGGAGGTTTGTATATTGCCACCTTCACATCAGATTTTGGCTTACAAATGCTGAATACAAATTCAGCCAAAATTTCAACTGGAAAAAGACAAAATGAAAAATGAAAATTCTAAACACCTTCAAGCTACAGTGACTGCAGACAACAACTCATTCTGCACAGGGCTTACATGCCCAGAATATCTGTCTTCCAAACCTCCTGATTTTACCTTCAGTTTTAACTCTAATCATTCCTACAAATGTAGATAAAAATATAATGAAAAATCAGTTGCATGTGCTTTATCAAGTGAACCATGACTTAAAACAGAACCTGATGAAAGCTTTACACTACACTGGATTATAATAGTAGTAAACAATGCTACTCTTTTTATTATGGCTTCATGCAGACATGCTTCAGTATCTTACAGATTCTCAATTTTAAAATGTAAATGGTACAGGATATTGATAAACCAATTAGCACTGATGCAAAGCAAATTCCTCTTTTATCTCAATTACAACATGACAACTTAATAGGTCAAGATAGTCTAACATCTGAGACAAGGGCAATTCAATAAAACAACTGCATCTTGATATGGTAATTAAGAGGAAATGTGAATCCATTACATTGCCTTGTGTATGTGCACATATGTAGGCATTCTTTTTTATTTATTTAAGCATTTGATGCCCTCTTGCTGTTGTTATAGTGCGTCAAATCCACATGAACACACAGTCTAAAGCCCAGTTGATAAGTACCTAGAGTATCTGTAGTTTTAGCAGGCTAGTTTTAAGCATGCAACTGTGCAGATAATTCATGAAGAGCCCTTAAAAGATACACAATTGCAAGACAATCTCTTCAAACATAGGACTTCTCTGGCTATAAATTTGCAAATGATTTAGATCTAACTAAAAGAGTTTATGAAAGGTTCAAATACTGTGATATTGAACTTGTACTTGCATGCATTGTATTGGAAAACAAAACAAAATGTCAAAGACCACAGCAAAATAAGTAGGTTACAATTGGAAAGGAAAAATAATTTTGTTTGAATATGCTGCCACTTAGAAGTCAGATGTATCACCTGCTAGAAAAGAAATGGTACTCAGCATTGACAAGAGTGTAGTGGAGCATATTCCAGCTTTTTGACAAAGTAATTTTGGCAATTTGGACAAACTGCAGTGGTAAAGTCGAAAATAAAGGTAGATGTTCTTTTTTATGCTTTGATCTTAATTTGATACACATGCTGCACTAGAAGTTTTATTTTACAATATATTTTGGTGCAATTTAACAAAGTAAACAAAGTAAACAAGAGCCATATGAGAGCATAATACTCTGAACATACTGCACATTAGTTTAGAATATGGCCAAAAAGTTATCCCTGTATTAGTTCTGCATGTTTACAACGCAACACAAACATTATTGTACATTGCACTACAGCAGAACAAATAAATTCTTAACTTCAGATACACAATGCAACAGTCAACACGAGAGCATTCCTGTTCTGAAGAGCCCTCCTTTATTTAAATAACCCCTTTAGCATGCTAATGGCTTTATAAGAGAACTTCTGGCAAAATTTTATCTATGGCATCCAATCATCACTGTCTCAAGCAGAAGTCAACCATAAAATACAAAAACTGCTATCACAGAAAAAATACTTCAATCCAATGCAAAAATCAAACAAACCTGATTCCAAGATTCATAGCCTCAGCAGTTCCAATCATGCTGATGGCCAAGAGCATGTTGTTGCAGATCTTTGCAGCCTGAAAATAAGTTAAACCATCAATTAGTTTCTGCATTTTCATAGACCTAACATGTAGAAGCTTCTTGAACTAGGTATGAGGCAGTATGATCTAGTATGTTCTGACAACTCTTTTCTAAAGGTAGCACCAGTAAGAACAGATCTACAATAGTATTAAGTCAATTAAAGTTGCCCTATGGTTCATTCAGAGATTAGGAAATATTTTTTTTCCTTAGTGTGGTAGCTCAGTTAGTGTACGTGGCTTGTAGGGGCTCTTTGTTCCTCAGAACACTAACTAAATCCAAATTTAGAAGAAACAAAATTAAAAACTGTGTCCTTTAAGAAGTATAATCTCAACAAGTCAATGGGGAGAAACACCAGGTTAGATGCTTTGGTGCTAATCTATACAATGTGCTGGAGGACAGTGCCATGAAGTTATTTTATAAACACATGATTGAAGACAAGTAAACAAGCAAACAAATATGAAGATATATTACCATACATTTAGTTCTGGAATAAAGGAGTAGATATCATTAAAGAAAAACAAAGCAACAAAAATAAAAGACTGAGATAACCAGTAGCCCCTCAGGAAGCATTACCTGTCCAGTTCCAACCTCTCCACAGTAGACTACATTAGAACCCATGCATGTCAGCAACTCTTTGGCAGCATCAAACTCTTGTTCCACTCCACCAACCATGAAAGTAAGGTTTCCAGCTCGAGCAGCTCCAACACCTGAATCACGACAACACTGGATTTAATATCACTATTTAAAAAAAAAGTAAGTAGTGTATCTTACCAGTAAGGGTCTGATGTTAAAATCTATGTGCTTAACACTTCACTTATGATGAAACTCTCAAAGTCTATGCAGAAGTAAGCCTATAGTCCCAATACTTACAGGATCAGAGATCCTAATTCTCAAACACTTGGTGAAGATGAAGCTACCTTATCTTTCAGGCACACTGGCAGACAAACAATTCACAAGACTTACAGAAAACTGGCAATGTTACTCTTCATAGTTTCATATGAAGAAACAATCAATTCTTCCTGCAACTTTGCACCGCAAAAAAAATCACTGTATCTGAATTACTATATAAAATCTCTGTTTTGTCAAACTAGTCTTCACATGCAACTATTGACAAACAATGGTTCAAGGTTAACTCTGTTTTTATCAGCTTTTCCAAACCTAGGCTAATTTTTATCAATGCTTCCTGATTTTCACATAACTGAACAGCTAAAAGACACAAGCATATTAAACTAAGGCTTCTGAAACTCTGCGGAAGCAAATCTACTTAATTTGAGAAACTTGGAGGTAGTTTCCTACACATACACTTGACACATATACAATGATGTAAAGAACTATGCAAAAAAAAAGTAGAAATTACTCAAACACACATACACACAGACACAAACACACTATTCCCAACTTTATTCCTGCACTTCTGTCCTGTCTTTACCACAGATCAGTAAGCACACAGCATAGTTCTTTGATTATATAGTTCCTAAGCATAAAACCAGAAAAATTTCCATGTGATACTTATCAAATCCATGAAATACTCTATTCCTTAAAATAAGCCCAGTTTTAATATTAATTACTCATACATCCTTCATCTCCTCATCCCCAACATTTAATGGGTAGAACTCCTAGGAAAATTTGGCCCAAAGTGATGAAAACATCAGCTTCCTCAATATTTTTTATTTTAGCAAGAGGCACACCCACTATAAATTTTCTGTGCTATGCATCAAACTTTGGCCTGTTAGGATGTATAGTTGCAGATAACAACCTATTTTCAAATTAAACGTGCTTAACATATAGTGTTCTCACAAACAGAATGTCCAAGTGAAACAGTTTGCTCTTCTTCCACATGACAGACCATTGTGCTTCCACAGTGAGTCAAGCTGCTCTCCAGCTGTGGTTCGCAGTTCTTTGTCACCAACTTGCTACCATAATAAACATTAATAAATGTTTATACTGAAATAGTTTCCTGAGTGTAATGAACTGCCTTCACTGAGCTAAATGTTGTGTATCAACAAATGAAAATGTACTTTAAAAGCTTATCAGCTGAAGACAGAGCTTTTTTTTTTTAAAAAAAACATAACAAACAAACAGTACAATCTAACCTCAAATAGCAAAAAAGTTATTCTGTTAGAAATATATCCCACTTAAACAGGATATTTCTATTTTTCTTGTTCCCCATTAACACAAGAAAGTATACAATAAAAAGCAACAGAAAGAGAAAAAAATAAGGCCACAACTAAGCCACGATGGCAATCAAGCTTGTGCAAAAAAGTTCCAATAAAGCAGGCAATCATAGCTGGCTAATCAGAACTTCTCTTAACTTAAAGCCTTAAGAACAGGTAAGTGCTGTACTACAGCTAAACAACCAAGTGGTCAGTGCTGGAATTTCCTTTCCAACATCAAGGATTGTTACAATACAGCTCCTCATACTGATGAATTTGAAGAATTTTTGCTTGCTTTCCCATAAAAATTTCAATTAACTCACTGTCTCTGTGCAACCGTGCTGTGTGACTATGTCTAAAAATGCCTCTTTCTGTATCTGCCAAGCATGTATTTCCCCTGTTCTGCCTTCCAACATGCACCATCTTTTGAAGTCACGGAAGAATTTCAGACAAATTTGAAAAATCAAGGTCTCAAAACCAGCAAATACCTACCAATTATGTGAAATAAGCAACAGAGCAGAGGAAAGAGGCTCCCACTGATGAAGGAACTACTCAACCTAGAATCACAGAATCACAGGATTACTGGGGTTGGAAGGGACC
>JAVSBS010001873.1:0-23464 GCA_033124195.1 Coracias cyanogaster | reverse complement strand
TTGTTGGGGTAGTGTCTCGCCTTGCCCTCGATCCTCTTCCCTTTTGGGAGGCAGTACGGACGCTGGCGCCCGGACCGTGACACATGGATAGAAAAAATCTGAGAAAAATTTGATGTGCCAGTACTGAAGCAATTAAAACAAGTCAGTATGTTTTGTACATGTAGTCAGATATGAAGGAAACTGAATAAGTCAATTATTTAAGCATATGTGAGAAAAAAAGAGGACGTTTCTTAGTACAGCATGGAGAAAGGGCATAAAAGAGTGAATGGAATCAGAAATTTAGGATTAAGTTTAGAAGGCTGATAACGAACAGCTGTGGAGATGAATCCACTAGACTCAATAGTGTACAATCTGCATATTAATTGCTAAATACAAGTTTAAAAGTGTTGGAATTTCCTATCTTATGTTATTTAACTTGTTGTAGTTTTCTTCCTATCTGTTTTATAAATGCCAGAAAAAAAGATTAAAAAAAAAAGATAAAAAACAAGCACCATAACATATGCCCTTGTTTTATGTCTTTTATAATGACAGAGCACTCCAGTATTGTGCCTTCAGCTTTGACAAATATTTTTATTGCAACAAAGCTTACATGAAAATTCTACTAGATGTTATGGGAACTTCATATTCAGTTTCATCCCACCGTATCAAATGTCTTTGCAAAGTCAATGAAGGAGAAAACTATTTCCCTACAGAAAGATTTTGAAAACCCTCATGGATGGAAGAAGTTATGCACTTCTGTGATATATTAAGATGCTTCCTTAAATGACCAGTTTTTAATCTTTTTGTCCTTTAATTTTCTTTTCAGGCCCAAAGATATGTGAATCTGGACTAGAGTTATTTGATAGTCATGACCTCACCATGTGTTCAGAGTAAATCATGGGAACACTGCTTGGAATGTAAATGTTGTCCAGCTGGCCAGGCACCTCACCCAGCCTTCCTTTATGCTTTAATTCTTTGCTAAGATTTCCTTTCATGTTCATTTCTTACACTAAATTTTGTGCAAACTGACATAGTCCTGATGCTGTTTCTTTCCTTCACAGCAAAGCAAAATTCCCACTTGTTAATACTGTTACTGCTGCTATTAACAACATTGTAATTGTTGTGCAATATAACAGTAATTATTTCACACATAATCAAGGTTTTCAGGACACTGTGTAAATATTTTTGCACAAGAACATTTTATATGTCAGAAAAGCTTGTAAAATTCCCAGCTGCCTGGAAGCTCAGAGTTTTGGATGCACTCTTCATATGAAGAGAAAACCCCTGAACTGTTGCCATAACAGTATTTTCTCCCCCCCTTCTAGACCTGCAAAGAATGATTGCCTGGCTGCTTATGCCATATAGAAGGGTTCAGCAAAAACTCATTATTTCTCAGTACAGTGCATGTGGCACCTTACTTATCTTTTCCATAGGCTATATGCAATTTTACAGTGAGATTGTGAGTTGTATTCCTCCCTCGTGTCACTGTTACAATACCAACTGCCATTACCTACTAGAAAAGAGAAAAGTAATTTTTTCTCTACTGCCTGGCTTGGGAATGAGGGGTTTTCTTGTGTTTCATTTCAGCCACCCAGGGATCCCACTGAGTAGTTGGGTGTGTATGATGTGTTGGTAGCGTTGTACTCCCATCACACAGATTTCCAGTCAGTAAGAGGTTTCTTTAGCTCACAGAGCTGGTATTAGGATTAGGAGAAAGTATTGCTTGAGTAAGTAGGGAATAAAGTTTATGCACCTGTATAGCTAATGCAACTGCTGTATAAATCTTTTTCCTTGTCTCATGTGGAGCATGGAAAAGGTTTGAATAGGGATAATGCAAGGAGATCAGAAGTTTAGATTGGTTAAACTTGTTGTCTTTGAGTACATTCCTACCTATTAAAAAAACACAAAACCAGAGGGTGATCTCAAGGGTTGGACCCCTCATCATGCAGCTTGTTAGCTTAATCCCCAGTTGTTTTGTAATATTTACTCTAACTCCATGAGGTTATCTTTGTAGAAGAACTGGATATTTTTTCTATTTCCTGGTCTCTTCAAGTCAATTATGTTCTCCATTTCCAGCTCATCGCCATAAAAGCCATGTAAGGCAGTTGATGCATTGCATGGAAATTTGAGCAACACCCTCCTCTGTGGCTGCATTGTTACGTCATAAACAAAACTGTGAATTCTTATTCCTCTGTCCAGGTGGCTCTATTACCTAAGCTAAAACAAGTGTAGACCTTTGTCTTGCTGATCTGGTATTTTTCAGAATGAGAAAATGTTAAGGCATAAGGGAATATGAGTTCTTTTTTGACTGAATTTACCAAACACTTTTTACGAAGAACTAATATAAGCAACACTTATATTCAGAGGCATATTCAGAAAAGAATGGTTTACAGCATTTTTAAAGAGGATTCAAGCAGAGAAGACTCCATGCAATCAGAACAAAGAAGCCCTACCGATTCATTGGACATGTTTCCAGGGATGGGGCATCTCTCACCTCTCTGGGCAGCCTGCTCCAGTGTTTTATCACCCACACTGTAAAAAATCTCTTACTTATATCTAGTCTCAATCTACTGTTTTTTAGTTTAAAACTGTCACCCCTTGTCCTATCACAACAGGACTGCTAAAAAGTTTGTCCTCATCTTTCTTATAATAGACCCCGTTTAAGTACTGAAAGGCTGCAGTAAGGTCTCCCTTTATATAACATGTCTGTTCTGCTAATTATGATTGTGGCAGTGTGCCCTGCCTCCCACTCCCATCTCTGCTTAACCCATAACCACTAGTAGAGGTTGTGATGGCTGCAACCAGCTTACTCTGGAGTTTTGGGGATGAATAGCAACACAGTAGCCAAGGGCTGTCTGGAATGGTGACCCAGACACCTTGCTGGTATGCAAATATGACTATAAGTTTATCATCTTACTTTATAAATAGTGCACAGCCCAAGGCCCATTAAGCTTCCCTGCACGGGAGCAGTCTGCATGCCAGGATCTCCCCTTGAGTAGGGATGCCTCTTAATGTTACTTCCGGAGACTGAGAGACTCATTGGCACAACAGCTTCTTGGTAAGTGATTAATAGCATGCTAAACTTTGAAATCTTAGCTAAGTAATATAAAGGATCGATTGGGAATATAGAATCCTTTAGACGTAAACTGTTGACTAAGTCTGGGACGAGAATTGCATCCAACCACACCTAGACTCCTCTCTCAGAGGAGTTTAAAAAGCAAGGGGGTCCTTTCTGAACCTTATGACTCAAAGGGATGGTCTCCCCTGACAGTTTTGTCTGACCCTGTCCTCTGTGCAGTAAATATTCAAGTGTACCTTGCCGTCAAATCTTATTAAACCACTGTCACATTTACCAGTGAACTTTGTAAACTTACTAGTTTATATCAATAAAGTATATTGTTGCTTCTCTCTTAGTAGTGAAGTGAATGACTCCTGAGACAAAGATGCATGATTACTCTTCTTTGTTTTTTTCCAGGCACTGATCTCATTATGAAGACGACAAGCTACTGCTTCATGATGACATTATTAAATGAGAACATAATAGCAAGAGTAGTTAGTCATGTCACACTGTAAAGGGAGAACTAGAGGAAAAGTTGTGCTTAGCAGTGACAATGAATGATTAGGTATTTACCATATTGTGAGCAAGAACACAATATTTCTGGTGCTGGGACTTACTGCTTAAAGAAAAAAAATATTTTTGGTCCAGCAGAAATATTGTCCTGCCAAAGCACTTGTATTGCTCTACTCACTAAATAAATGTAACATTTTAAATTATCTCATAATGGAGCGTAAAAATAAAATAATCTTGCTTCAATCACAAGAATAATTACAATACCAGGAAAAAAAATCTTTTTCAAGCACTGTATTCTTTCTATGATATATAAAAGTGTCACTGGAGCCAACACGCCCTCTGTTCTAATCTGGTCAGAAATGTATTGATTTGAAAAGGATCATCCTTATCATTGAGAAGCAAAAGTACACGAATTCAAATAATAGTGAATTCATGTAACTTGAACCAAAAAGTCAGAGCAATGCTAGTTTCAAAGCACATTAAAAATCATGAAAATGGGTTTAATTTTAAATGGACTAATAAGACAAATCTCAAATATGAAATCCACAAAAAATGAAATATGCATACATTGTGCCTTTTTTCTTATTTTTTTTAACTTTCCAGAAACAGATAGATTGTTAAAAGTGGTTAAAGTATGTTTAAACTTGTATTCCACCAAAGCAAATCAAGGCACATTTCTTAACTACATCCTTTGAGCCCACTTGTATGTATACCAAGAACAAAAGACACTGCTACAGAGAACTTTGAAAACAAACTGCTCTTGTTGAACAGCTTTTAGGCCTCCCAAATAAAGTCAGATTCTCTTGATAAATCCAATCCAAATGACCTTTCCACCTGCAAGATTTGTAGTTTTGAACCAGGATCTGGAGCACGGAAAGAAAATGTCCTAATCAGAGTGGCTTTACCGTGCTCCAGGCAGAGGTTAACACATGCTGCAGATGTACATGTTCTATGTCAATAAATATTCAGGGTAGTTCCAGCACCTACAAAATCCTTCTTTTAGGATGGTATGTTCATGGCCTCCCCCATAAGTCTGAATGTCAGTAGGAGCTTGAGAAAAAAATTCATGATCCATATACTGCAATGAGGTGCTTCACAAATTAAACAAGAGGCAGTAAGTACTGAACAGCTCTGTTGCAGCACAGTAAACAGAGCATTTCTTGCTGTAGTGATGACTCCCAGTCCTGCAGTCAGAGCCCTACAGACACCATGCAATCTTTTTGAACTGCCTTACAACATATTTGCAAGTCCCTCTAAACTGGATAAGGTTTAAAAATTTAATAAATTCACTCTTTGTTCCATCATCCAATTATGATGAAACTATAAAATAGTATTGAACCCATAACAGAACCATAAGGAATATAATTCAATATGTTTTCCATTTTGTCAGCACACTGATTATTATTCATCCAGTACAGTTACCTGACCCATTTGCACTGACCTTGTATTAGTTTTCTCTAGCCAACACCTTTCTATCTTAAGTGATGATATGTGACAAGATCTCTGACATCTTCTGCCTCTAAGCAGACTGAAAAATTTATGACTGTAACAGGCAGACTTCTCCAGACAGGTGTGTTCTTGCTTAACAGAGGAACCCTCATGAGCTATGGCTTGAGATGGAAACTAAGCTACAAGACTTCTGTATATCTTGGTCCGTAACACAGACTTCAGATAGTGGTATTACTGAAGGGTTAAAGAAACCGGAGCCATATCATACAGGTTTTAAAAATCACTGTTACAAAGTCATCTGTCTCAGCCTGTAGAAGGACATGTCAAGCATGCCACAAGTCTTGTGCACCCTGAAGAGTTCATCAGCCATGAACAACTTGCATTCTTTGAATATGGTGCGCACTGGAGGAATTTTCTCCTCTATGCAGAGACCTAAATATGGCTACTTCCATCAGATCAGGCAGATGTCTTCCACTGACTTCGTTGAGACCTAGTTATTTCTTTCATCCGGAATTAATATGTTATTTTCAGTAAAATAATGAAAAAACAGTGCAACATGGATAAGCAAGTTCAAGGGGGAAAAAAAAAGGCTACATATTCACATGCAGATCAATTCCAATGGTATTTTTGTAGAAAATATTGTTTTTCTGAATTTTAATTTTTGCACTAGTGTGTTTGCAATAATGAAGTAGTATTGAGAAATCTTTTCTTCTGCAATGGCAAATGTTTTTTAAATTAAAAAATAAATTTTTAAAAGTAAAATAAAAAGAAAACCAGTAAAGAAGAAAGGTAAAGAAAATGAAATAATGGACATCTTAAGAGCTTACTGTAACCCCGTGTAGAGAAATATTAAGAGCATCCTTCATTTTTGTGATGTTGTTTGTGCCAGATTTAGATCAGTTGGACTATTTTATGAATGAAATCTGTTAAGAGATTGAAGTCACAAAACCAATGGCAGAAATTCAGGTCATCCATCATGCAGTGCACATGTATGACCACCCAAATAAAAGTGACAGTTGTTGTAGAATGTCAAAACAATGATCTGAACCTTTCCAGCAGTAAAAATACCACTAGACAGATATGCATACTTCTGATTCTAAAGCTGAAAGACAGTGGTAGTGGATACTTTAGTTTTGTTCAGTAAAGCTTTAGAAACATGATTGCCCAAAAGGGCACAGAATTCCCTTGGCATAAAAAAAGTAACAGAAAATAAGAAGGCTTATCCTTAAAGACTGCAAAAAATTTTTTTCAACTCACCCCAGTTAAGGTGGGAATGGAGCTGGATACAGGTTTAGCACATTACCTGGCAGAATTCTTCAACAGGTAAACAGGATTGAGAAAAGAGAAAAAATATGAATAAATTTAAAAAGGAGATATTAGCATTGGATTTTCTCCTAGGTATAATTTTGCACTCATTTGTATAATGACTGATGCCAACACAGTGATTGTGACTTGTAATATAAAGCATGTTCAATAAATAGTTCAGCTTTGAAACATTAGGACATGTTCAGAGTACATGACAAACAATTCAACAGACACTTAGGAGGATGCTGAGCATCAGCTACAGAATTTTGTTTTTTAGTTACCTGCTTTAGATAACTTGCATCAAATAACTTCAAGAGAGGTGGTCAAGGAGTCTCTGGATCCTTCACAATGATCTTCATCAGGTCTTGGAACACCAAGGGTCTGGAGCACTGAAAGGAGGCAAACACTACAGCATTGTAAACAAGGGGGTTAGAGGCATGACCTTGACCATCAGTTCTAAACACAATAATGTCATAATTGTTAAAATACAATTAATAAGCTACTTGAAAGGGGGTGATGTACAATTTTTAAAATGAATTTGTTACTTCTTTTTGAGTTAGGCTTCACAAAAGGGACAGTTTGAAAACTTAGACTTCTGTGAAGTATTTAAATTGAGAATGATCACATTTTTCACTATGAAACCAGAATCTACCCAGAATAGTTTTAAAGCAAGGCAACTTCTATGTCTCAACATGCCACTGTAAATTGGGTCTTTATCAGGGTCTTCTAGAGATTCGTCCTTGACTTCATGTATTCTGCCCTGCTTGCTGACCTGGAATAAAATCTAAACTTGCTTCCGGCAAAGTTCACAGAAGACATAAGTAATGAGAATTATATGAGGTTATGCTACAGAAAGAAACCTATCACAGTCATTACTTAATAAATTAGGCTGCAAGCAATTAATTTGGCCTTCAATAAAATAAACGGTAAAATTACCCATTTAGGAAGGAAGAATACAGAATCTGATTACAGCACAGGGAGCTCTATCCACACTGAAAATGGCTTTAAGAAGGCACACTAAGATAATCAGCTGAATATTGGCTCCAGTACAATTATTTGGCCATAGGGCTAATGGTAGTGTATATAAGAGTTTATCAAAAAGAATGTTACAAGCAGTTATCCAATCACCTTTTCAAATATCTACATGTGGAACAGAAATCTGATAACAAAGGAGGCACCTCTGTTCCACAGAGATGTGTAAGAAGATACAAATACTTGAAATTAAACCTAGAGAAGCCTAGTCAGTAAGTAGAGCACACGCTATTAGCAGCAATGGCTATTAATCATTAGTACAGTTTAACAAGAGCTGTGGTAACTTTGTTGTCACTGGAAATTTAAAAATCACTGTCTGCTTCTCTGATTTCTGCTGTATGCAGAAGTTAATCAAGAAAATTAATTTTTTTGTTTTACCTGGGTATGCAGATTATAGTGGTCTTGTCTGTCTTTGCCATGTACAAATATATGACCCATCTTTATAACTACAAAACAGTCTATCATTATGCTCTTCATTTTAATAGCAGGCTTTGAGACCTCCATACTCTGCTGTATTAAAAAAGGCAACGATTTTGTATTCAGCTCATACAGATGAACAACGCAAAAAAGATCTTGCTTTGATTTTGTCTTGTTTTGATGTTCTGTTGATGTAACACAAACGTGACTGTTGACTGAAGTATCTCTATTCTTAAGGGGAAAATAGAACTTCCTATTGAAATACTAAAGAGTTCAGTTACGGCCCTTGCTCTTAAATTTATACACAAAACAACAGGGATGACACAAAATATTCATAAAGAACCTTTGGAAACATACACAGTAATGTTTTAGTTAAGAACTGTGAACATGAGCATAGTTTTACTTTTTTTACATACAAGATGAGCAGCTGGTAAAAATGTCAATTTATTGGCTTTCCTTTGCAAACATCTGTGATCTTTCTTGTTAATAACATTAATTATTAAAATTAAACTAGGGTGTCTATTCAGAATATGATCCTGTTTTCAGCTAGACAGTTTTCTATGGTAGTAATACATAGTAAGTGATACTAGAGTTGTATTTCATCTCAGGCAATAAGAGTCAGGATAAAGTAAATAGAAGAAATGCACTGTTAGCAGCACCACCTATTCATAACCATATTTTTGGCAACTTAAAAAAAACCAACTCTATTCTCTCAGAAAGCATTTTTTGTTGGGTAGTATGGTTCCTAACTTGTTCTGCTGATTATTGCTGTTAGGATACTTTTACTCTATGGGATGAATATGTCTCTCCTAGGTAAGACAAGTTACTAACGTGATGCCATGAGAAGAACAGAACCCATATTCTTTCAGAAAAAAGATGAGTGAACCAGTCCTTAGGAGCTTGCTTTCATGGTCCATAATGCCAGCAATCTCAAAGGAAAACTCCTTTCAAGGGACAAATAAATTGCATCATTCACTAATTGCCTTATGCTATTTCTAGCTCAAGCCTCAAAGAAAGCAAAAGAGGTAGTAAAACTTGATTGCATTGTCCCTGACTGCATTATAAATACAGGCTGCTATGATCCAGAATACACACCACACAAATTATCACTCAGGGTATACCACTCAGTTTCAAGTTACCTTTGTTATCATTTGAAACATGCAGCTTATTCTAGATGGTAGAAGATATTTTAAAGTGCATCAGCAAATTAATGCTAGGAGATCATTTCAGTAAGTTGAAAATTTATAAAATCTTTTAATTATGAAAGAAAATAATAGCTACCATACTAACATATAAATACTTGTGCAGCCTGTAAGAAGCAACCTGAATATATGTAAATATATAATTAGCCACTGTTCATGGTGCAGTGTTTTCAAGAGGTAGTATGGCATTTCTTAATCTGATTAAGTAGTGAATATGCAATAGTAAAAGGTCAACTCAGTGTGAGTCTGTCACATGATGTTATAATAGTACTATGCCAATTCAAGTGGGTAGGCATCACTTAAAGTAGAAACTCATTTTCTCAGTCTTGATTTTCTGTAACGTCTCACAACACAAGATTCACATTCAGAAAGCAGAAAAAATGTAAGACATGATTTCAAGGCAGTTTTCATTTCGGATACTATGAAAAACTGAGAAAAGTCTGATCAGAAACTTTTAATCTCTGTGCTGGCAGTCTGAGTGACCTTCAGATGGTGCAGAAGGAGGTGTATGTAACAAAGGGCTATTTGGTGAAAAGTACCTGCTTTTGAGTTTGCCTTTTGTAATTAAATATTATTACTTTCATTTTGTAGGCAGTGGACCTTAGGCAAGTAAATGACATGGCTACATTCACCCTATCCCTTAACCAGACAAAAAAAAACACCTTGACTTCCAAATATCTGCCTAAGACTGCATTTTTCTGATCTCTTACTAGCACCTCTCCTTGCATAGAAAGTGCCTTACTTCTGTCTGCCTGAAAGGGGTATCTTCTGTAGTGTATCTGTTAACACAGTACGTCGCTATGTCAAGGGTTATGGTTGGGCCAACTACTAGAGGAATGACAGATGCTCTCTGAAAGGGGATAAGGGAGAGAGACACATGGATTGGAAAACTAAAAGAGCTTTAATGAAAATAATAATAATAAAATTGAACATATACAAATATACACAAAACCAATATTGAACCCAGCCCATCTGATGGCAATTACGTCAATATCACCACTGATACTGTGGAGCAGGCACTGAGGAAGTCCCAGACTGGACCCAGTGGCAGATGGGAAGTGAATTCAGGAGCTGAATTCTGGAACTGGATTCAAGAACACAGGGATTGGGATTGAAGGCAGAATGGACAGAGTCCTCCTTGAACGCTAGCCATTGAAGAAGAAAGTTTGACCTTCACGATCCCTCAGCTTTTTACTGAATATGATGTATATGGGATGGAATACCTTGGTGGTCAGTTTGGGGTCACCTGTCCTGTCTGCTCCTCCCTGCAGGTGCAGCCTCTTACTGCTGCCCCAGCATGGTACACAAGTTTTAGCAGTGACCTTGGTCTGGACATTAATCCTTGGTAGCAACTATAAACATCAAGTGTTACCACTACTAGAAGCAGACACTGTCTGCAAAAATATGGCATTAACTTTAGAAAGTACAGTTACTTAGAAGAGACTGAGCTGAAAAGTAAAATCACAGAACAGAATTAGTCCTGTTCTAACTCAAACCAGGACAATCTGTGGTTTAAAACCATGGGTTGGATGAATAAGAGTCATGCTCATATTAATCTCTTCTACCTTTCATTACAAGGCTGGTGCTGATCTCAGTGATGAAGATTTACAACTTCCTCTTTTATTTTTAACTAGTGTTAAACCAAGTTCTATTTTTTTTTCCCTCTCCTTTCTGTTTCCTCCTCTATCCCATTTCTCCATTACCACTACTCACCCTCTTTCTACTCCTATTTGCCAGGGAAAATATTGAAAATGGTTCTGTGATTTTGTCTGAGAGCATCAGGAAGTCCTTTCAGTCTTCTCTACCAGTAGATACATTTCCTAGAGTTGCCTTCCATGAACTTCCAGGCCTAAATATGCTAATGTACCCCTATCGCTACACATTCAGCTCCTTTGAAGTCTGTTCTTGCCATTAAAATTCTAGTCATATAGTTCCTATAGAGAGATACAGTTGGCTGATATTGGAAATCATTGTTCACATCAGCAGTTCTCACAGGGATGGGCTTAAACACGTAATTTCTGTCTTCTGGCATCAAGGTGTTAATAAAACTAAAGCACATTTTACACATCATGCTCAAACTGGATATAAGAGAGCTACAGTGAAGTGCTATGTTGTTGGCTACATCGTTAAGCTGAGCTCTGTGTATATGTGCAATGCAGTAGTGCAGTTTTAATGAGAAAGTCCCTGAACTTTATTACTGAGAAGCAAAGTATTGCTATGCAGTTTTTATTGCCAGATCATAGAATTAATCTTCTCTCCCTTGGCCTGAGCTAAGCACACAGTAGAAGAAGCCAAAAATACCTTTGTCATTCCAGCAGTGTCTTTGAAATGGCTTTCTGATCCTGAAGGTTTTCTGCTTTAACTCTTCTGTCCTATTACTACACTTGTTGATGGAGGGGGTCCATATGCCTGAATCTGCCCCAACTGTACAGAATTTTTTTCCTCCTATACCTCCCCCAGCACAGCACAAGCTGGCCGGTTTCTAGCTCTGTTAGGTGACTTGGTCACTGCAGTATGTGATTTGCATTGGCAATTCTGCAGCATGAGGAAAATTTGAGAGTAGAACAGTAGCACTTGGATAACTGCAAGGGCAGTGACGGCTGTTGCTCCAATAATTTTGAGTTAGCCTCTCAGGTTTTGTTTCTTAAGAAGCCGTCACATAAAAGAAATCAGTACCTTTGTCTGCAGTGGCAACTGATGGGGGATGAGGGGGAGGGTGGCAGGAAATGCAGCTGATGAAGAGCCCAGAATGAAGAAAGAAAAATATGGCAAAATTGATACGTAAGAAAGGATTCAGATGCTGCTGTTTTGATTAATGAAGTAAAATCTGTTAAAGATGCTGTAGTTAAAGACTGCTCAGCAACCTAGTAGGTGTAGTGTTAGTGTGACAGGCATAGCTTCTCTTGTGTAGGACTGCAGAAAAGGAACCACAGGGTTAAAGGACAATAAATAGCTAATGTTGCTCTGCTCAGGTAAATGATCACTGACATCACCCTCTACCTCATTGCTTCACCTTGGAATAGGGCTTGGGTGACTCTCAATGTCTATGTCTTCAGCAGTGGTGGTGCTGTGTCCTCCTAAGGACTTTGCGTGAATACTCTGAATTCCCATCCTCTTGACTCATTGCATGTTCCAGAGCAAGAAATGCAACCTCAGTGTTTCAGTCTCCCCCATATCATTATTACCATGGTTTACTGGAATTTATTCATCATTGACAGAGGTACTGTGGCAAATCATTAATTAATATTTGAACAGAACTCTGGTAATATCCTACGTTGTCTAAATAGGAAACATTTATTTACCTTCTGACAGAAATAAGAGGGACAAACTACATAACAAATTCTCTGTGGCAAGAATCTCCTTCATGAGTTACGTGTCCCTTTTCATAAACACTGCAGCTGTGGCCAGATAACCAAATACTGTAATTAAGTACACGGTGATTTATAGCAGAAAAGAGTCTCGCTCAAATCCTTTATTTTAAGGATAATTTGCTAAGAAAAAAAATGGATCCTTTGGGCAACGTTTAGTTTGCTCCATGTTCCCTAAAGCCTTTAAAATATCTCTGCTTTCCCAACATGTCTTGTAAAATACTTTCCATTTCTGCCCATGATCTCTGTTTACGAGCTGTCAGACTTGAAGCTACAGATGTGTTGACTGATGAACTGACATACATGTCTATAACATTACCGAATAATCCATATTTTCCACCGTAGGGCTGCTGATTTGGATTTTTCTCCTCTGTAGAGCTACCATTTCCAATGAAATTTATGGGAATGTAGCGCTTCTGGGCCATAGGCCTTAAGGTCAGATGTGGTTAAAATTGACCAATTGGTTCAAAAATTCTCCAGAATTAACAGATGTGCTGGCAAGATACAGAAACACAGGCGCTTTCAGGAACATCAATCCTTGCTGTATTTCTTGGTGTAGCTTGGAAAAGAAATGAGAATTCTCATTTTTCTGAAAGATACTTTTTACCAATAGTACTTTTGTAATTTTCAGTGAAACAAAGAGTCTGACTAAACCCTCTTCTCACCTTAGCAAAATCTGAATCACAGCATCATAGGAAGGTTTCGGTTGGAAGGGACCTTTAAAGGTCATCTAGTCCAACCCCCTTGCACTGAGCAGGGGCATCTTGAACTAGAGCCTGTTGCTCCAAGTCCCATTCAACCTGACCTTAAACATTTCCAGGGATGGGGCTTCTACCACCTCTCTGGGCAACCTGTTCCTGTGTTTCATCAACCTCATTGTAAAAAAAATCTTCCTTATATCTAATCTAAATCGCCAGTCTTTTAGTTTAAAACAATTACCCTTTGTCCTGTCTCAACATGCTCTGCTAAAAAGGTTGTCCCCATCTTTCTTAACGGCCCCCTTTAAGTACTTAAAGGCTGCAATAAGGTCTCCCTGGAGCCTTCTCTTCTCCAGGGTGAACAGCCTCTGTGTTCCAGCCTTCTGATCAGCTTTGTGGCCCACCTCTGGGCTCACTCCAAAAGGTTCATGTCTTTCTTGTGCTGAGTACTCCACAGCTGAACACAGTACTCCAGGTAGGATCATTTCTTATATATCTGGTAATTCTCTGATTAACCCTTGCTAAACAGAAAAGTGTGCTTAACACTACAATGGGGAAAATATTTTTTAACAGAAACTTGCTAGTTTTTCTTTAATCATGGAAAAGCAAGGAAGAATCTAAAATTTTTTTCTTTTTATAGGTCACCTTTACATTTTAAATCATAAATTAGAAAAATGTTATGATAAAGCTAATAATCATAGAATCACAGAATGTTAGAATTCTCATCCTTTGAGAATTCATGCACTGATGGAGATTTTTCCCTCATGAAAATCAGAATGATAAATACTTTTTTTTAATAAGATATAAAGGAAAAGTAAATTATTTTTTCTGTATCTGTACAATTAGATTGGCTGAGCTGCCTGGATTAGATAGATGTGGGAGTTAACACAAGGCCCAAAAGACAACAAAAAGAGACAAAGTGTCCATAAACTTGAACCAGAGCAAATTAAGATTCTTCCAAAACAAGATGCTTAGCTCAGAGAGTGTCACTAGATGAACTAAGGGATTGATCCTGTGATGTACTGAATGTTTCAGTGTGCTAGTATGCTGAGGACTCTGGAGGTAATGTAGTTGACCTCTGTGACTGGCTACAAAAAATTACATTACTGTGCATTATCTTCTTGCCAACATATTACTCTGTCTCTCTAATCAAACTGGTCAGAAAAGCCTCTTCCAGTACAGAAATGCAAGTTTATTCAGCCATTCTTTTCTAGAGGAAAGGACCCTCATAACTTCTATTAAGCTAATAATCGTACTCGCAGCAACTGACTGAAAGAGATTTTGAAGCAAGCTCTGTTTCAGCAACTAATAACCGGTCATCTTTGATTTTTTTTATATAAGCCTGTGTTTATACATTCTGCTTTCACTGCTACAGCTTGTGTACACACAAGCTTGCTAAAATGCATCAGTTCAACAGGTATTGCATTGCACGTCTTGCTGTTCTTTTCATACATTGATGCCACTGATGTCTTATGCAGTTATCCAGTGTTACTCCATCAGGACTTGTCCACTGAAACAATTGTCCATATTGTGCTAGTCTCTCTAGTGCCCAACAACATGTAATCCTAGTTTATACTATGGAATATGTGGCAACTTTGGCAGCATCATGTTGAGATTTTTGAAATGAAACCCAAAATAAGACAGGGCCTCAGTGTCACTAAGTGATGCCCAATGCAGCCTTGGCCAAGCAGGATGACATAGCTAGTGTGTCCAGGTGGGATGAGCCTGACTAAGGGCAACTTCTAGGTGAAAATCCCTTTAGCAGCAGACTTCCCTTATCTGGAGTAGGACTTTACTGCTTTTAGAGTAAAACCCAATCATGGGTTTAAGAATAGGTTGTTGGATCATCAGGGTGTGAAGAGTTACGTATGTGAAGCTTGAGGCCAGAGTTATCACAAACCATGTTAAAGTAGTGAAGTTTCAGAGGAGGAGGTTCTCTTAGCATAGCCAAGAGCTTCTGTAAAGCTTGTGTAAGGACAAGAAGAATGAGTTCTTCACCGTGTTCCTCAGCACCCTGTTGCCAGCCAGTACCAAAGACAGTCGTGAAGCAGAAGGAAGCCCAGAGCCATTTGCTGTGTGTGGCAGGAGGCTGGTGCCTGTGTGGGAGACTTGAGTAGTGCCCTGATGCTCCTCTTCCTCTGATCTGTCAAGCCAAAATTCACTCAGGCAGAGAGCTTCATCTTGTAGCTGTGATATTCTTCTGGTCCTGAAATTTGCTGCTTGTCTGAAACTTGTACTGGAGCCAAGGGAAGTTTTAGTACATGGAAAAAGTGCAGAATATGAGACCAAGGCTACATATACATATTTATTATCTGTCCAAGATTTATAATTGAAGTAGACATTCTAGCGATGTGATAATGGTCTGACTACAATTTTTATCACTTTTTCTCAGAGTATCCAAAGGGCTCAGAAATGTAAAATTTATCTCCTCCCTCCACATTCCACTGCAAAGACTGCCAAGGCATTTAAGCCCCTGCATGCCATTTCTGAGGGCTTGTGGGAAAATTCTTTGTTATCTCTGCCTTCTGCCTGGGCCAAGAGATCTCCTGGCTATTAGCCTAAAACAGACTCAGTGAATGGCAGATTTCTCTAAGCTTGCCAGGTACCCATTCAATGTCTGGTGCAGCCTTGTAACCTGTTAGGACTTGCCTAAGGCATCTGCTACAGATAGGGGTTTCATCTGTGAAAAATGAAAGGACAACATTTTAACCATATGTTGTAGGTTGTCAGTGATGTTCTAGGTGATGAGGCAAAGAGTAAAAGGGAATTAAATAGGGAAAACATGTAAAAATAGTTTGCAGTAGTGCAAGAAGTCTCTAGGTGTGTTCTACATTGACTGACTGTATTACTATTTGACAGCTTGTATTGGTTAAGGTGTCATTTCACCTGACACTAGATCTATTTGTCTGTTTGAAGTATCTGAAAATAGAAGGATTTGATTGCACCTTGTTTTACAGTTTTAATCGAATAAAAGAAGTGTATTTATTTTTCCCATCTTCTGAAAGGGGAAATAGGATTTAAAAAACATTCAAATGAGCACACATTCAAGTGGGCACACTCAGGAATCTTATTATTTTTGGATTCATTACTTTTAATAGCTAGCTCAGCATTTTATAAATTTAAAATTGTATTTTTCTTGATGATCTGATAAAGTAAACTCCCTTATATGGGGTGTTATTTGAGATAGAGTCGGAATTCTATGCTTTTTTATCAGCACATTGCCAGAGGGAACATAGAATACCTGATAATCCATTTCCTCCCACAGTGAATTTTTTTATGTCAGTGACATTTTAATCTTTCTATACACAGGTGATCAGATTTTCTTGGGTTTTTGTCTCATATTTTAATGAGAGGCTATAGGACTCCATGGGACAGGGATGCTGAGGTTCCAGTTTGGGCTTCCTCACTAGCTCTGCTGCTGGCTCACTGCTAAGAGGGACAGGGACATCAGCCCTGTATTCAGAAGTATTGAGTACTGCAGAGAGCGGTACAGCAAGCTTTGCTCAGTATTGTTCCTCAGCTTTCCCTTGGCTAAACCCTGCCAATGGCTACACATAAATGAACTCTATTAATTCTAGATCCAAGCTGGCATATTTGCAAGATATTGCACACTCTTCTGGTTAGTAGCTTGGACCTGTGCTAATTGAAATCTCTCTATGCTGCTCCACTGCATGAAATAGATTTGGCCTTAGTGATTGTGATTGATAAACTTCATTTGACATGTCTTAGGTCATTTGCCTCTGGAACTGGGATTAGACAGATTTGTTTTGCAGGTATGAGTCAAAGTGCAAATATCTGTAAAATCACGAGTTTCAAAGGGAGGCTGCAGCAAAACTGTGCTTGCTGTATTAATACCCTTCATTCACACACCTGCAAATTCTTTATCTACTCATGCACTGGGATCACCCCTGGAAAACTGACATTCCAAAAATTAATTTCTGGAAAAAAGATAGCCCTTTGGAAAACAGTAATAGCACTGTGCCTCAGCAATGTGTAGGATGGAACATTCAGTACATAATCTGGTGTCTTTTTGATTGTCAGAAATGATGCTCTAGATTTAGACACCAAATTTAGCTGTTCTAGAGTTGATGCCTTTGTGTGTGATTGAGTTAGACAATTACAGACAGTAGAAATCTAACAACCACAGTGAATCCAGAGAGCTTTTTGGCTTCCCAATGTAGGTGTCTGTTCTCAGAGAAGAAAAATAATATTCAGCTGCTAAAACTCCAGTGTCTAGCATCAGTTAGATGCTGTGGGCTAACCTGTGCATCCTCCTCCTGTTGCTGGAGCAAGGTACTGGGCTCCCTCTGGGATGGGGTCATATAGCCCAGCCCTGTGTAGATACATGACAACCTCTGGAGCATCTCAAGGGGCATTAAATATCCATATTTAGGCAAATGAGTCCTGCCTTGTAGACGGCATTGACTAGATTTTCATTAGCTGTACTGAGGGCTAATAAATCTGATTGATCTGTAAACATCTATTATACTGGAGGCATTTAATATGTCTAGGTGGAGCTGTTTACCACTCTGGTTTCATATGTCTTTCTCATGAGTATCTCATTCAGCTGTATTCAAAACAGTACAGCGATCTTATTGGGTCTGACAACTGTCCAGCAATAGTGAGTGATGCTGGCTGGGATTTTGTGCTGGTACACAATGACTAAATCATTCATCTTAATCTTCGCTAAGTTGAATAGGGGCCACAGAACATGTATGCTATTTCATCAGATTTCTCTAATACTGTGTACAGGAGCAGTGAGTTGGGTTTTTTTTCAAGACTTGTTGTTTTCCTGTGGGTTTAAGACAGCACAGCTGAGGGACGTGTTACTTCTCAGCAAGACTGATTAGACTGTGTGCAGCACTGCCCTTAGATAGACACGCTGCTCCCAGCTCTGAATGATAACCCAGGAATACCTTATTGGGTAGACAGCCCTACATGTCTGTGCATACAAAGACTACATTAGCCAGTACATCACACTGAGAACATAAGTCTTGTTGATAATCACAATATTATTTTGATTCACTGCCTTCTAAAATTCAATCCTTCCTCCTGCAACTGTGATTGAAATGTGGATTTGCAAGTGAACATGTCTTATGAACAAACTTAATTTGCTCAACAAAACTGCCCTGGCATTATTTATCAGGTTCCCATATAGTGCCATTAAGGGCATTGCTGGACTGCGGTCTAAAATGCTAACATCGCTTCCAGAAGCAGAAGGGTTTTCACTGATGGTCTCACGTCCATTTCTTTAGCAGGCATGACTCTGCTCAACTAACAAAATCTGACAGCAGCTCTAAGCTGGGAAGATTGATTCTTGCGTCTTTATTCTTTAATTAACCTGTCCTCTGCTGCACTATCTAGTTAATATTAATGTGTTCTCCTTGAGTTCCACTATTTACCTATCACATTATCAGAATTACAGAACACCAGGTTAGAAGGGATCTCAGGGATATACTGGTCCAACCTTTCTTAGCAAAAGGATGGTCAAGACAAGATTGCCCAGCGCCTTGTCCAGATGAATCTTAGAGTGTCAAATACTGGGGACTCCATCACTTCCTAGGGAACATTATTCCAATTGTTCTCCTCGGTAAAAAATTTTCTTCTTGTGCCCAACTGGAATTTCCCAGGAGTAACTTGTACCTATTACCACTTGTCTTTCCCATGTGACTCCTTGTAAAAAAGCAGCCTCCATCTTCTCTGTAGCCACCCTTTGAATACTGGAACATGGTCATATCTTCCCTAAGCCTTCTTTTCTTAAGGCTGAACAAATGCAGTTCTCTCAGCCTTTCCTGCTATTGTAGGCTTCCCAGTCCTTTGATCGTCTTTGTAGTCCCTCTCTGGACTATCCAGCCTGTCCACATTTTTTTTTGCAAAGCTGAACACAGGATTTCAGGTGTGGCCTGACAAGTGCTGAGTAAGGTGGGATGATTTCTTTGTCTTTGTTGGTGATGTCCATGTTGATGCAACCCAGCATTCTGTTGGCTTTCTTTGCTGCTGCAGCATACTGTGCATTCATATGGAGCTTGTTGTCCATGAGGACCCCGCGGTCCCTTTCCACAGAGCTGCTCCACAGCCTGTGCTGCTCTCCCAGATTATGATCTCCCAGGTGCAAGACCTTACATTTGTCCTGGTTGAATTTCATAACGTTATTGTTAGCCCTCTTTTCCAGTCTATCCAGTTTTTCCTGCAGGGTGGTTTTCCCTTCCAAAGTGTCTACTTCACCATTAGGTTTGGTATCATCAGTAAACTTTGTCACCTGATACCATCATCTACATCACTTACGAAGATGTTAAACAGTTTTTTTGACATCTTGGCCAATTTCAATTCAAGCTGAGCTTTTGCTTTTTTAACTGCATCTCTCCATTTGTAATTCTCTATGGGTATTTGTCCGCTTTTCCATCTCTGGTACACTTCTCTTTCAGTTTTGAGCAGACTCGGAAGTTTGCAGTTAAGCAAAGGAGGACTCTTGCTCTGCCTGTTTCCCTTACCTTTAAAGGGGATGAACTGGGTTTGTGCTTTCAGGAGAGCATTATTGAAAAACTCCCAGAACTTACTAGCTCCTTTGTCCTCCATGGAAGCTTCCCACAGAATCCCTCCCAGCTGAGCTCTGAGCGAGTGGAAGTTTGCTCTTTTAAAATCTAAAACCTTTGTGTTTGTACTAACCTTCGTCATGCTCAGCAGGATCCCAAACTCCACAATTTTGTGAACGCTGCAGACAAGACTGTCACTAACTGAGATACTACAAAGCAGGGGTTTTTTTGTTTGTGAGTATCAAGTCCAGCAGCGCCTCATTCTTGGCTAACACATCTAACATTTATATGAGGAAGCAGTCCTCTACACCTTACAGGAACTTGATGGATGACATGTAAGCTGCTGCGTTGTTCTTCCAACAAATGTCTGGTTAGTTGAAGTCACCTGTAGGAACCAGGTTCTCTTGACCCAAAGGTTTCTTAAGTGACCCAAATATTCCTTTGTTGACCTTATCATCTTGGTTTGGAGGTTGGTAGCAGATACCTACTGTAAGATCCCCCTTGGAGATGACCTTCTGATCTTGACGCAGAGGTATATAGGGCTTCCGCAATTACCATAGTTGACTTCAATACATTAAAGGTTCTCCTTAATGTAGAGTGCTACTTATTTCCCTCTTCTTCCCTGCCAGTCTTTACAAAACAGCCTATAGCCATTGTGATCCTCCAGTCATGTGAGTTGTTCCACCATGTTTTAGTTATTCCTATGATCTCTTAACTTTCTGACTAGGTATGGAACTCCAGTTCCTCCTGTTTGTTCCCCAGTCTGCATGCATTTGTATACATATACTTTGGGCTGCTGTTCTTCTGTTTCTCATCTTGGGAGGCAGCTAAGGTTCATTTGTCACTTCTTTGATTGGCCTGGCTTATTACATGTTGGGTTGCAATGGCATTGGCACTTTGGATTCTGGCCTCTGAGTCCTTCAGTTTAAAGCCCGCCTCACCAAGTTGGCCAGCCTGTTAGCAAAGATTCCCTTGCCTCTTCTAGGCAGGTGGATCTCATCCCTCCCTAACAGGCTATAGTCATAGAAGAATGTCCCATTGTCATAAAAGCCAAAACCCTCAGGATGGCACCAGCCATGAAGCCAGAAGTTAATTTGCATAATACATTAATTTCTGTCTGCATCCAGAATTAACTGGTGAAATGGAAGAAAAGATAACTTGGGCACCAATATTTTTGCTTGCACCCCCAGGGCTTTGAGATCTTCCTTGATTCTACCCAGGTTGCAGCTTGCTGTGTCATTCATCCCCACACGAAAGAGTAGTGATGGATAGTAGTCTGTGCTCTTAAGAGATGGTGGCACCCTCTTAGCAATGTCTCAGACCTTAACTCACAGAAGGTAGCATACCTCTCATGACTCCCTGTGAGGTCGGTAGATGAACATCTCGTTGCCCCTTAACAGAAAGTCTCCCGCCAGAAGCACTAATCGTTTCTTTATGTGGTATCCACGGTGTGCTGCTGGTACAGTTTCTCCTTGCAGACCTTGTTCACGGGTTTCTACAGCCCTTAAAGCTTCATATCTGGTTTTGATGGTAATGCTGGAGGGTGGGAACTGAAGCAGAGTTCTGCTCTTATGGGTCACTGGGACCTAAGGTACTTCATTATCTGTGGTGTCTGTCAGACAAGCATAGTTCTGAAACCAATTATCTATCTGCATCTTGGTCCCTCTATTAACCTGCATCATTTTAACTGTTTCCTGCAGCTTGTCCACCTGATGCAACAGATCATCAACCTGTGCACATCTTTTGCAAGTACTTATTTTTTTCTCCAGGAGAAGGGTCTGAGCACTCATTACAACCTACTATCTGTACTGAAGCCTCCTTCCTTACCAGTTTCATCTGGTTGGACACATCAGACATCTCAGGGGCTTTGTCTGTTGAACCACTGGTTTTAACGCTGAGGTGAGCACCCACCATTATGGCAGAGCACTTCCCTGGGCTGCAGGCCTGCAACCCAGATGCACGTCCGTTCCCATGTGCCTTTCTGTGTGAACTACAGCACCCTCTCAGTCCCTGTTTTCCCACCCCGGTCACAGTGTTCCTGGTCATTTGAACTCCCTAGGGCCATTTAAATCTCCCACAGTTGCTCTTGGCAAGGCCTAAACTCCATTAGCCTCTCTTCTGAAGTCAGCTGTCTCCTGGCAGGTCTCTCTGCTCTTCCTCAGGTCTTCCTGGCTCCAGGAATCCCCCTTGTACACCTCAATCCAGTGCCCAGCCGCAGAACTGACCATCACCACAGCTGTGTGCTTTGCCAACTGGCGATCTATGTGATCTTCCACTGGCAAACAATTAAAATAGCCTTTTTATCTTTTTTTTTTAGCTTTTAATGAACTCCCTGACTACATTTTATGTAGGTATTTTATTTTACAAAATCTAAGTATTCAAATGTATTAATGATGTGGTGAATGCAAGCAAATATTTGGAATACAAAAAGTGACTGTGTGGTTGTTCACATAGAAAACTCAAATATTTGCATAGCTCTAAAATGGCAATATTGGATAGTTTGCAACAAAAAAATTCAAATTAAAGAAGGAAGTTTTACAGCATGTGGGAAAAGGGACCGGTCTCTTAGGAGGACTGTAGGAGTGCTGTCAGAGTATGCAGGGATGAAACGAGGAAGACTAAGGCCCTCTTGGAATTAAATCTGGCAAATAATGTAAAAGACTACATGACAGGCTTCCTCAAGTACATTAATCAAAAGGAAGACTAGGGAAAATATGGGTGTGCTGCTGGAGGAGGTGGGTGCCCAGGTGATGGTGGATACAGAAAAGGCAGGGTTACTGAATGCCACCTTTGCTTCAGTCCTTAGTGCTAAGGAATCCCAGTCCCTGGTGGTAAGAGGGAAAGTCTGGAGAAAGGAAGGTTCTCCCTTGATCAAGATGGATTGAGTTAGAGATCACTTAGGCAAGCTGGACACCCACAAATCCATGGTATGTTCCCACAAGTGCTGAGGGAGCTGGCAGATGTTATTGAGAAGCTGCTCCACCATTTTTGAAAGGTCAAGGAAAACAGGAGAGGTGCCTGAGGACTGAAGGAAAACCAATGTCACTCCAGTCTTCAAAAAGGGCAAGAAGGATGACCCAGGAAATCACAGACCAGACAGCTTCACCTCCATCCCTGGAAAGGTGATGGAATAGCCCTTTCTGCGTGTTATCTCTAAGCATGTGGAAGAAGATAGGGTTATTTGAAGTGGTCATCATGGGTTCACCAAGGGGAAACCAAGCTTGACCAATCTTGTAGCCTTCTATGATCGCAACACTGGCTGGGTAAATGAGGGGAGAGCAGTGGATGTTGTCTACCTTGACTTCAGCAAGGTTTTGACATTGTCTACCATAACATCCTCATAGGGAAGCTCAGGAAGTGTGGGTTAGATGAGTGGACATTGAGGTGGATTGAATGGCAGGGCTCAGAGGGTTGTGACCAGTGGCACAGAGTCCAGTTGGAGGCTTGTAATGAGTGGAGTTCCCCAGGGGTCACTACTGGGTCCTGTCTTGTTCAACTTATTCATCAATGACCTGGATGAAGGGATGGAGTGTACCATCAGCAAGTTTGCTGATGATACAAAACTGGGAGGAGCGGCTGACACAGCAGAAGGTTGTGCTGCCATTCAGCAAGACCTGGACAGGCTGGAGAGTTGGGCAGGGAGTCCTGGTGAATAATAAGTCATCAACAAGGCAGCAGTGTGCTCTTGTGGCCAAGAAGGCCAATGGTATCCTGGGGTGCATTAAGAAAATTGTGACCTGCAGGTCGAGGGATGTTCTCCTCTCTCTCTCCTCTGCCCTAGTAAGGCTACATCTGGAGTACTGTGTCCAGTTCTGGGCTCCCCAGTTCAAGAGAGACAGGGGACTACTTGAGAGAGTCCAACAGAGGGTTACAAAGATTATGAGGGGACTGGATCATCTCTCTTATGAGG
>JAVSBS010001872.1:9205-24535 GCA_033124195.1 Coracias cyanogaster | reverse complement strand
CACTGGAGGTGTTCAAGGCCAGGCTGGATGGGGCCTTGAGCAACCTGGTCTAGTGGGAGGTGTCCCTGCCATGGCAGAGGGGAGGATCTAGATAGTCTTTAGGGTCCCTTCCAACCCAAACCATTCTCTGATTCTATGAAGGTCTATTCAATCACGCCCCACAGGGCAAGATTTTTGATATGCCTTAAAAAATAAGAGCTACGGGGAACCAAATGAAATCTGGCAGGACTTTAAAACAAGCATTTTATACACCCTGAGTAACTCCACTGCAGAACTGTCTCAGCGTATCTTCCACACTAGGTGTAAACATGCTCCAAAAGCAACTGAGTTCATGGAAGAAATGCTCCTCAAGGGCTAAGATTCCAAAGCTCAGGACACCCCTACGAGGCAGGGCTCCCAACACGTTCTCCCACTATTTGGGCATCCAACACCAGCCCTGTTCCATACTCTTCCTCAACCGTTGCCGCTGCTCCAACACCCAGACTGGTCAAACCCCAGCGCCGCCCTTCATGCGACTTCTGTTCTTTAACACCCGCGAGATCCCAAGTGAATAAATACACAGTTTATAAAAAAAACCCCTTTTACTAGAACTGGGAAACTATTTGTTCTTCTCCAGCACAGGTAGATGAAAAAGAGTCCTAATTATGACTCCGCGATGAAGCTGTTCGCAGTCACACTTTACAGAGCAGTTTGGATGAAACATCTTCCCCCCGCCCCAGCTACTATTTATCTGCAAACCCATTAAAAAAAAAAAAGCAGATAAGCAGGAAATCAGAACTCCCCTGCTCCAGACATAACTGATTCAGTGTCCTATTTTTAAGAGATAATGCAATTCTCCACGGTCAAACAAACGGATGAATACAGCAAGTATCTGTTCCACTTAAAAGCATGACAAGGCACCGGGTCAAAATAAGCGCTTCTGAATTTCAGATTATTTTTTATTGTGTATTGCACTAAGGAACAGCAGGGCAGTTTGACAATCTCGCTTTCTGCTTTGAGTAGAAAGAGTATTCCTCAAACTCAGGAGTATTTTCATCATTGGACTTGATAAATGTTGTAGGCTTGTCCGTTTGTTAGTAAGACAGCACAGACATTAAAAAAAATTAAATCATAAAAAAAACCAATCATTCAAATTCACTCCTCCGCGGACAATTCAGCTTCTCCTATCACAATGACATAGGCTCGAGATTAAAGCAAGGCTTAACGTTCGGCAAAAATACACAAGTCTCTGAACCATGCACATACAGGGCAAGATTAACCAGATAGAAAGAAAAAAAATAAAATAACCGAAACGGAACTCCTATTTTTGCAACCGTGTCCATGAATTCATCCCTTACGATCAATCACAGAGCGCTCCCGGGCCTTCCCCGGCGCTCAGCAGCTACGGTCGACGGAGAGTTAGGGCGGGATAGGCCAAGTCCAAAGGCGCCACTACAAAGCCCAGCCTAAAGAAGATCCCTAGTGTCCTAAGGCTAGTCAGTAACAAACACCTACGTGAAGATTATGGCTGTTCCTTACGGAGTGCAGAGTCAGAACTTTTCAAAACCCCGGTCATCTTTATATTAATTTACGTGGAATTCTTTTAATTTCAGCGTCCCGGTAAAATATAAGAAAACAGTCTTTCCACAAGTGTAAAATGTGGAAATCTTTTAAAAAGAAGGGAAGTCGTCGTTTTCTAACGCAAATGCGATCATCAGGTTTCGTGTTTAATCTCGGTAAGAGGTTCTCGTTGCAAAGAATCCATGTTTTGTGGCTTTTGCATGCACTTAACTGGAACAAAGCTGCTGAACGTCTTCTTAAGAGCTCACCAGAACATAAATCATGCTGGAAAATAAAATACAAATGTCAAGATGCACCATTTTGAGCAGCGCGACACATTTCCTTACACAGCTGTATATTCTGAGGGACAAATCTATGTGAGACACGTGGAAGATCTTACACAAAAAGATAAAGCACTACCTCAACTGAGGCAACAACCAGTCGTCACGAGGCCGAGGTTGTAAGAGGGAGCCCTGTTTAACTTGGGCTTCAACAAAAAACCCAGCACATTTAAATAAAAATAGATAATTAAATATTACTGTTCCAGCTTCTTAATGAAAATACTGGGAGGGGTTATTATACTACACTTAAGAGAAGCTTGGAGCTTTCAAGTCTCCACTCATGGTACAGAGTTCAAAATACGAATTCTGACCAAATTAAGGCTTGTGTTTTACAACAGAATAAATGGCGACTGTGGATTTTTGCAGGCAAGTTGGCGCTACGTATATTCCTACGTACTAAATTTCTCTTGTGCGCTAAGCCAACGTTTCAGACTGAAGATCAGATGGGAGAGAGAGGAAAAAAAAAAAAAAACTTACCCATATAGGTAGTAAAAAAATGATAGAAGGTAGAATGCTAATTTGCACCATCCTTCTTTCTGGCAATAGGCTAAAATATCTGCGTTCATGATGGTTGTAGGATCATAGAGACCAGGGCCACTCATCACGGGTCTACTCATGTACCTGAAAGTGATGCACAGTTAGTTTTGTGGTGACGGCGATGGGAAATACCGGTTCCTGCCTCCCACCCACCAAGTAGCACCAGAACCCAGACAAGGAATCGCAGCCCTGACAGCCAAGTCCCTCAGCTCCATGTAGGAGACGGTGAACCACAAGAGTGATATGAAGCTCCAAACTAAATGTGCCAACTCTTGTCAGTGGTGCCCAGAGACAGGACAAGGGGCAACGGGCACCAACTGGAACCCAGGAGGTTCCATCTGAACAGGAGGAAAAATTTCTTCACTGTGAGAGTGCCCAGAGCCTGGCCCAGGCTGCCCAGAGAGTTTGTGGAGTCTCCTTCTCTGGAGAGATTCCAAACCCGCCTGGACATGATCCTGGCCACCCTGCTCTGGGTGACCTGCTGGAGCGTTGGACGAGATGATCTCCAGAGGTGCCTTCCAACCTCTGCCATACTGGGCTTCTGTGATAAGAGCCAGTAGAGAGCTGGCCACAAAGCCAGGCTTTCAGGGGCCAAGACCCCACCAGACAAGGCACAACCCCATCAGGAATGACCGGTGAGAGGATGCTCTCTTCCCACTCCTCCCCAGCTCCAAACACCACTGAAAGAACATAACCCACTGCTGCAGAGGGAAACAAGCTTTAGGCAGGGCCAGGGCAGGCCAACCGCTTGCAGATGAAATTGCAGGAACAAGAGATAACCAGCATGGGGGTCCAGCAGGCAGCAATGGGCAGAGGAGGGTTGCATAGGGCTGAGAATCTGCTCCCAGTGGTGTCTTGGACCCCAGGCTGCTCAGCAATGCCCCAGCCATTCCTATATCAAACAATTCACCAGGAAAATAAACAGACCATGAGGGGCTGGGATGGGGGGTGAAGTGATACAGCTGAGACATCAAAGTCCTGACCCTCCGGAGAGACATGGGGGCAGCGGCACTTTGCAGCTAAAGGTGCTTCTGGCTGCATCGACCTGGGAAATGCATTAAAAAGCACAAAGAACGAGGTGTGCTCTGGGCAGCGGGCTGGGAGTGGATGGCTCAGCGTGGCCTTGGACACACAGCTCCTACCTGCCTGGCTCCCGGGAACAGGCGTGCGGACAAAGTCCAGCACTCCAAAGGCTCCCTGGGATGGGAGGGGAGAGGCGAGGAGCTGGGATTTCAGGAGACACGGCACCATGCAGCAGCAAGACAGAAGGCTGATACATGCCCAGCATGTTCCCAGCACAGACGGCCCCAAACCCTGCCCCCCACCAGCTCCAGATGCCTCAGCTAAGACAGGTTCCTGAAACCCACTTTTCCAGTCCCGTCCTCCGCCAAACACAAACCTCGCCGAGGCTGCAGGGGAAAGCTCATCTGCAAGATACTGCAAAGGTCCCATCTGTGGAACCACCAGCATCCCTCCCTGCTGAGGGAATCGGCACAGATCAGTCGATATCCCCATCTTATCTGCCACCTTTCCTGCATCAGAGCTGGCCCATGAGGTCTGGGACCAGCACAGTTCCCTGTGAGCTACAGGAGCAACGTGAACTTCCAGCTCTTGGAAACCAGCCAGAGAACTGCTCCACCTCAAACCAATCCCACTTGGCTGGAAACCATCTCTGGAGACTTGACAATGTCACAGCAGTCATGGCTACTACTTCGTGAGCCTGCAAAGTTTCCCTTCCCCATTGCCCACCCAGCAGGGCTGGAAGGGGACTACCAATAGCCCAGCACACCCACTTGGCACTTTGCAAAATACCTGGTTGAGCAATAACAGGAGCAAATGCAAAACGGAGCCAAAGGAAAGACCCTCCACGGGTTCAGAAATGCCTCCCCTGCCTGTACGCAGCCTCTTGCTACTCAGCATGGGGTGCAACCACAGAACCTAAAAACCGAGGTCGCCAGAGTCTTTCTGTGCCCACACAAGTTGGGGAGCTCACCATGAGCACACATCCCATCCCATCCCATCCAGCGAATGGATTTAACTCGCTGCTGACCGGGAGCCTTGCACCAAGTGCTTCTTCCCCATGACCTGCTTCGAAGCACAGACAGCGGTTTGCATGCAGCCTGACAAGAGCAGCTACCAGCCAGACCTCTACGCCAAGCCCTGAAACGCCCCCCATCCTGGCTGGTATTTTGTTTAATCTGCTTGCTCTCCCTCTCCCCAATCGCCATAGTAACTCCAGAGCCGGCACAAAGCGCCTTCTGTGCCGCCGGCTGCCCTGGCAGAGCCCGCTGCCACTCGGTGACTCACGTCGCAGGAGCAGGGTCCACACGCTCTCTGGAGCCAAGCGTCCCGCAGGATGCGGAGTCAGCCCTTCCTTAGCCCTGGCTGCAAAAACCAGGCTGGAAGGAGCTGGGAGCACCCAGTCTGGGGTTGGGAATCAATGGGGTGTGTTGTTTGGTGGAGCTCAAGCTCGCAGGCAGGATTTGCAAGCGTGGGTTAGAGAAGCAGCGAGGGACACGGAGATTCCTTGTTACAAACCCCTTCCACCGCTCAGGAGTCATTTAATGTCTCTTTGGCCGTCACCCATGAACTCTGCTACACCAGGCCCGTGCACATCAGCCCACCTCCTTGTAACCACCAACTGCTGCCCTGGACTTCCCAGCATCGTACTGCCAGGGTCAGTAATGATCCCCTTCCCACCCTGTCCTGCCTGGCCCCAAAATGCATTTCCTAGCTCCAACCTGAAAAAGCACTGATGAAACCGGAGGTATTCTGCCACCACTCCCAGGCTCTGGCTGGGCCACCTACATCAGTGGAAAACCCAGCTCAGCCCATGCCTGCAGGAATAAAATCACCCGCGATGCTGCCCTGCAGCCTGGGGAGCTGAGGCAGAGGTTGGATTCGCCTGTAACAGCTCTCCCAAAATTTGCCCCAAGCTTTCCAGCATCCTCTAGACCAGCCCAAACTCCTGCTGCGAGCTTCTGCTGCTGTGTGCAGCAGGAACGTGGGATGGGTGGGCAGGGGTGGAGTGAATGAAGACCACTTCCTCAGAAAAAGAAAAAAAATATTAAAGAAGCAGCGAGATGAACAGTCCTGAAGCTGTGCACAGCCAGTTCAGAGCCCCAGCGCAGAGATGGGGGCACGGCACAGCCTCCTCAATATGCACTGCCCAGCAATTGTCCCCCAAACGCCCTGTGGCCGGTGCAAGCCCCAGAGAGAGCTGGATGTGTCACCTCCGAGAGGTGACCTTCTTCCTGAGCCTCTGCAGCCCCCCAGGGAAAGCCCACACACTGTTTGAAGATGAATGAGGGTGGAAGGACTGCGGAGAGGTGAGAGGGGATTAAAATAAAATAGGAGGAACAAAAAGGTAGTGGGATGGGCATGACAAGATCTTGCAATTCAAGCCCTTCTGTCCTGAGTACATCACAGGGCAGCATTTGCTTTAGCCCCCGCAAGCAGCTGCTGTCAGCTCCTTCTCACCAGCGAGGCCTCAGCACCATCTCTCCCACGTTTGGGATCCCGGGAGGGTCAGTGCAGGAGGAACTGCTGCAACATGAAGAACAGTTTGTCACTTGAACATCCTGGAAACGCTCCAGATTCCCTGGGCACTGGGGCTCGTGCAAGAGCAGTGGCTGCAAGCACAGAGCAACGCCAGCTCCCCTCTGGAGATCCCTCCACGTGGGCAAAGAGGCAGCAGCGATGGGACAAGGCAATCTGGGGACACATCCCGGTTCCCCTGCCAGCCCCAAGCACACGGGATGGCTGGGCATCGCCAGGGCAGCATTCCAGGCAGCAGAAGGGGCTGCCGGCCGCGGGGGAACGCGGCACAGAGCCTTGTACCCAAGCAGGGGAAAATTAGCTGACAGAAGTTCCTGGTGCTGAGGAGACTGTAACCCACGTGATGCTGCAGGCACGTAACTGCATCCTTTATGCTAAGAAAGGAACCATTTCCTCCTAAAGACAAAAAAAAAAAAAAGCCTAACAATTTTTTTTGCATGCTATAACCTCCGCCAGCTAAGAAGTGACACAGATATTTCCTGGAACTGCTTAATTCAACATCCGAATCCTCATTTTCACCACCAATTTCAGTCCCGTGAAGCTGCACCTCTCCCAGAGAGGTTTACCTTTCCCACTTTGCTGGCGTAGGTGGAGAGAAACAAAGAGGACAATCTAAAGAACTGCAAATAAAACTATTTGCCTGAGCCGACCTTTGAAATTAAACCTCTCCGCTGCCTCCCCAGGGCTCTGGTTCCAGCCCCAGGTGAAGTCCTGGCGATGGCTCCGGCACAGGAGGCTGCTTCCAGAGCTGCACCGCTTTCTTAGTGCTAGAGAAAATGTTTTGGATGCACCCCAGTTCTCCTTGATCCGAGGAGTCAAGTGCCATGGATAAGGCAGAAGGCTGGAGGGTGGATCCCAGCCCTGCTGCAAAGAAAGAGCTGGAACAAAAAAGCATCAAGGGAACAAAAAGGAAAAAAAAAAAAAAAAAGGAAAGAAAGAAATGAGAGGCAGAGTGCAAAGCAGAGAGGGGAATTTGGTTGCTTTGGTCATGAGAGCCAGCTCCTCACAGGCACACTTTGTGCTAGTTTCCACTGTCGAGAGTGGAAAAAGCTATCTGTGGAAGTGGAAAAAGGGCTCTCAACCTGCCCAAAGCCGTCACTCATCAGCCTGCCGAGCTCCCGCTGCAGAGAGGGGCTCCTGCGGGTCATCGCCGTCCAGCGCTCGCCACTTCTGCAAAAAAAAGCGAGCGAGGAGGAGGAAAAAATCATGCTTCAGAAAAAGCCCCTTGCAGCCCCAAACCAACCTGTCAGCCTGCAATGAATCAGAGCTCCTGACTGCGCGGCACCCGCCTGCCCATCGCAACAGGCTTCTGAGCCGGGGACAACCATGCAGGAGCTGCTGGAAAACCCTGCGTCCCAGGAATGCAACCAAAACCGGAGCCGGGAGCCAGCTTTGCCCTCCAAATATTTTCTTTTTGCCAGCTAGATCTTTTTTTTTAATTTTTTTTACAATGTCAATGTTTCAACCCCACGCAAAACATGCAAGTTTTCAGTGCTTTAAAAATAAGATCCCCAGCTGCAAACACCGACCCCCTGCCCAGCTGAGGGGGAAGAAGTCAAACCGCATGGATTGACCCCCAAAAGTTACACAGCCCCCCCATTTAGCACCAGAATCAGCCCTTCACTCTCGCCCACCACGTGTTTTGGAAATTGCAACATCTACCTTGCTTCTTGTCCATGGTTTCCCAGAAATGAAGAACAGCGTCGGCACGCCTGGCAGAAGGGAGGGATGGGGGCGGACTGGAGGAGGGAGGGGAAGGAAAAAAAAAGAAATAATCCTGCAGGATCCAGCGCACAGCACTTCTTGCAAGCACCGCTGATTATTTTCCGTGGGACTGCATGGCCCCAAGTGCTCGCTGGCTTCTCGCAGCCCTCCTCGCCCAGCGTCCCCAGCTCCCGGGGGTCCGTCAGGCTGGGAGCAGCAGCGACAGCGAGCGGGCTGAGACGGGGAAGGTAGCCCCGCGTTCCCTCATCGGCAGCTGCCGAGCTTGGCCGGTCTCGGCTCCGATTACCCTTGAAAGCTCAACAGTTGTAAAAACTGCAGCAGCGAAATAGCAGATGACGTCAACAGGAAACTGGGGGGTAGCCAGCTCCAGCTCTGGAAGCCATTGAAGCGCTGGATTGCTACAGTGCATCCCAGTGGGACGCGTTTTCTTCCAACAAATTAAACCATTCAAACCCAGCCTGCAGGAAGAGAGACCAGAGCCCACTCCTGCCTCCTCCATCCCCCTCCCTAAGTATCCCACCGGAGCGATCCTTGCTCCAGGACAGCCCTGCCACCGTCCAGCATGGGCCAGTCATCAGCCCACGCTCACTGGTTTGGGCACCGAGGGGGTGCCGGGATAGAAAGAGGTCACATTTCTTCCCGCTGCAGGTGACACACTAATTGCTTTGCTGCTAACAACTATTACCACAACAAATAGTAGAAATATTGTTCCATGACAATACTGGTGTAGAGCTTAGCAGCTATTCCAGGGTGATAACCGAGACGGCATCTCTGGTGGCAAGATAGAAAGCGCTGTATGGATTTGGCTGGTAGATAGCGAGGGAGAGAGATGGAAGGCATGGAAAAACAAGTTTTAAAAAAAACCATTTCTCTGCAAACAAGCAAGAAAAGCCGTGGCAAAGTATCGCTGCTCTTCCCCTTTCCCTCAAAGTCAGCCAGCGCCGACTTTCCTGATCAAAAGCCAGACTCAGCTTTGACAGGCTGCAGTTTTGTTTTCGATTTCCCTGTTAGCCTGGAGGGGAGATACTGCACCAGCTTCTTTACCTTAAAATAATTACAGCAAATATGCCTCCGGTTTTGCTCCTGAGCTAGTCCCCAACTTGTAGGCTGTGCCGGGCCACAGGCATTTGCAGGCAGAAAAGTCAGAGGTCAAGGTAAATGCACATACCAACATAATGAGTGACTCTAATTTTAAATAGTGTTTATATAAGCCCCAGAAGGACTGCGGAAGATATTTTCTCAGGCACATTCCCACTCCCAGGGTATAGTTTCAAGCACAGATCATCAGCACATGAAGGATGCTGACGCAGGAGCTGCTATCACAGCCACCAGCACCCATCCCTGGCACTCCCGGGGAGAACGATGCTGCGCTGCCCTCCCATCATTAATTCTCTGGCTTGATGGCTAATTCCGTGACCCAGACACATGATGCTCCAAGGACCTTTCCAGACACCCACAAAGTCAACACTGCCTTGGGGCAGAAAGTCCCTAACCCAGCAGGTGGGATGGGAAACACAATTTCCTTTGAATTCATCCCCTCGGGTTTCGGTGCCCGAGGACCAGGGGCGGTGTAAAGCAGAGTTTCCTGGCATCTCAAAAGTATCTTGAAAAGCAAACAAACAAACAAAAAAATCTAAAAGAAAAGAAAAGAAAAAAAAAAACAAACCAACAAAACACAAACCAAACCCAAGCATCCTTTCAAGTCTCACCATTGGCAGCTCTTCCAAAAGTTTGCTGACGCAGTAGGAATTGCCCAGCCTCGAAAGACGTGCACTATTTGCCATTAATCATCCAGCCCTTTATACACTACAAGTAATCCCTGAGGAACAAAAGGCACTGGGCGCTTCACTGGTGTTAACGAAGCCTCCCCAAGCTTCGGTGCTGGGATATCACCCCACCACAGGCGAGGGAAGCCGGGGGGGTACAAATCCTGCCATGGGGAGAAGTCACGGCTCTCGGGGCAGAGCCAGGGATGAGGATGGCTCCCATCACTCCCAGCAGCGTCCTGCCAGTGGGCTGGCTTGAATAAGTGGAAGAGCACACCCTTAGAAACAGCAATGAGCTCAAATAGTGCCCTGCCAACGCCAGGCCCTCTCCCCACCCTTCCTCTGCAGACAGGCAGCGTCTCTCAAGGCCGGTTTGGTTAAGGCTGGGTCACCACCGCAGCCAGGGACTGAGGAAGAGCCGCTTTGCCATGAGCGGCAAAAGAGAAATGCCCTGTTTAGGGTCAGCAAGGAGCTTTTTTAGTGTTTGGGACTGAGTGAAAAAATTAATGCCTTCACTTGCCCCAAAAGAAGAATCGCTGCCTAACCAGGGGGAGGGGACGATTTTCTCGGGATGCCCCTTTCCCTCCGATCAGAGAGAAGTTTGTGCACCAGCTGGCCGTGCTCTCCCAGCACCACGCTGCCCGATGCCCGCTGCACCTCGCCATCCAACCGGGAATTCCAGCAGCTTCCCTAGCCAAGGCCGTAACGCAGCCGCTGCCCCACGCCCGGGATGCAGTTGCCTTTCCACGTGCGACGTGCACCTCCCACGGGAAAGTCCCACGTGCCCGAGCCACGCACAGGACTCACAGCCTGGAAACTCTGCGACAGCTCTATTTTTAAATAAACCCTTTGAACCGAATCCAGTCGGAAAGGGAACAGGGTCATCTTTCTCATCCTCTCGGACAATGCTTGGGGATGATCAATCCTGGATACCACGCAGGGCTCACCTCCTTCGGCGGAGCGGGACATCACCCCGACGGTGCCACTGGGACTGGGCAAGAGCGATGCAAGGGAGGAGGGTGCGACCTCCTGGTACCCAGCAAAGGAACTGGAGATGGGCACCTCAGCCAAAGCCACCGACAGCCACATTCACGCTGTCACCTCTGGGGCTCACAGCCACACCCGGCCTCCGTGCACCGGCCAGATAACCCTGCCGTGAGCCGCGCTGGCTCTGCCAGCAGCTCCGGGAGGATGTCACCGCCCAGTTACATTCCAGTTGTATTTTTAGGTTACCTGCATAACCCCGAGGGCTGGAAAGAACGTTTGATTTTCGTGGTTTGTTCCCAGGTGGCAGCTTGCTATCCTGCAGCCCTGTGATGATGGGAGGACGCAGGCTCCCCTCTGAGAAACCACACACGAGCAGGGACCAGACTCTGGAAAAGCACCGGCTAGCCGGGATTTGCACGCTACGTACGTGCCAAGAGTTGTGCTGCTTTGCACCAGAGCTTGTGCAAAACCCTGGTGCAAAAGTGGTTACGGTCACCTCTTTGGAGCAGGCACGGAGCCGGGGTGCGGGCAGAGCATCCTCTGGGAGAGATGCCACAGGGCTGGACATCGCCTCCTTTGCATCCATCACTCATACGGGATTTTCTCCCCTAAAAAAAGCAGTGGCAAGAAGCTGTACCTCCTCTGAGCTCAGCTGCAGTGGAAACCAACACGGACTCAGTGAGGGTGGGCTGCAGGGTGCTGGAAAAATACTTGCGATGGATAATTAGCTCAACCCACAGCTCGTCAGGAACCAGGGAGCCAGGCGGCACACGGGTCTGGCCAGCCCACAGCACGTACGGCCAGCGTGGAACCCGCGGCCATGAGCCATCACAGGCTGCACCAACTCGGCTGCAGACGCTGGCGAGCTGCCATGAGACAAAGGTCTGGAAGCAATCCCAGCCCCAACGCCTTAATGGTTAGGAGAAGGCAAAGGAGACGGTGCTTAGAGAAACGCAAAGAGCATGCTAAAATAAAAAAACACCACACCAAAAACAGAGAAGAGGGAAGAGGCAGAATCACCTTCACCTGTGCCTATTGCCCTGCCTGCAGGTACTCAGACCTCTCCACAACAACGCTCCTCCCTTTGATTTCTCAGCCCACGGGCAAAGCCATGAAAAATAAAACCTGTTTGGAATTGCTATGACCTGCTGGTGACAGCTTCCTGATGGGAGAGAAAACACAAACCAATTTTGGAATAGATCAGCCTGACAGGAGGCACACGGTTAGCTAGTGGGAAAGGAAAAGAGTCATTTGACTTTTTGTCAGCTGTAACTCAACTCTCCAGAGTCAATAGATGCTCTTTTTCTATCCAAACTGGTGCAAATCAAGTACTTCCAGGTGTCCCCATAACTCTGTAAACTCAGCTAGAGAGCAAAGTATTCCTTCTCTGCTTCTGATGCAATTCTTTAGAAAAAAAATAATTTAAAAACCCCTTAGCTTTCTATCATCCTCCCTCCAATTTATTTTGGGCTGGGATAGAGTGATTTCATCCCCACAAATGATGTAAGACAGAGCAAGCACCTGCTCTGAAAATGGAATTTATGGAGGGAGGGGATGAAAAACCAAGGAAAGCCTCAATATCCAACAGCTGCCTGTGCTGGGAGAGAGGCACAAACAAGAGACCAAGCCAGGAGCTTCCCTGACCCGGAGGCTTCAGGCAGGACTTTCTCAAGACCCGCATCTGTGCTGGAGAACAGGGCAGGAGCTGCTCTTGATGGTTCACCGTGATGTTACCCTCCAGGAACTGGAGCACTTCACCGCTGCAGGGAAGCTCCAGGGATGCCACTGCAGCTCGGGCGGACACAAAGCCTGTGCATCTTCAGAGGAAAATTGATGATCTGCAGCAGTGACCCAAGTGGGGAAAACCTTTGATTCTTTATTTTGGAGCAAGGTGACGATCCAGCAGCTTATGGAAAGCAGTAGGCGAGCACTGAGGTACACTCTTCTACATTTCCTGCTGTCCCACACCAATTTTTTGCTCTTTTTGGTGCATCTTCAGTGCCATCACTTTTCCCAGCTTCTCACCCCATTCCCTCCCCACTCCAGGGAGCCAGGCAGAAGACACAAATGCAAGGGGCTCATCAGGCCAGAGAGCTGGTGCAAAGCAGACACAGCCAGTCAGAGTCCCCAGTTTCTCCACTGAGTTTTTCTGAGAGAAAAAATCCACTTCATCATGAGGTGAAGGGGGAGCCCCTGGTACGGTTCCTCAGGCTCGGAAGAGGCAAAGGAAAACCACAGGCTGAGAGCAGGGGAAGAGTGTGAGGGGTCCTCCCCCTGTGGAGGAAGGTGTGGCAGAAACAATATGTGATGAACCGACCACAACCCTCCTTCCCTGTCCCACTGTGCTGCTCAGGAGAAGGAGGTAAAGAAACTTGGGAGTGATGTTGAGCTTGGGAAGAAGGGATGGGTGGGAGGAAGGTGTTCTAAGATTTGGGTTTATTTCTCATTATCCTACTATGATTTTGATTGGCAATAAATTAAATTAATTTTCCCCAAGTTAAGTCTGCTTTGCCCATAATGGTAATTGCTGAGTGATCTTTCTCTGTCCTTGTCTTGAGCCATGAGCCTTTCTCTCCTCTGCCAAGCTGAGAAGGGGAAGAATAGAGCAGCTTTGGTGGGCACCTGGCATCCATCCAGGGTCAACCCACCAGAACTATTAGAAAAATTGGATCTGAAAAGGAAAGGTACAATTACATATATGAAAAATGCATGCAAAGTGTCGAGCGTATATTACCAAATTAGGTACAAAATCCATAGCTTTGTTCCTTTCTCAAGAGTAGGACTATATGGAACTCTATGATAAAAAAACATTAGAGCACCTGGAAAATATTTGTATATATTCTGGATCTCTGTTAAGTGTGCTTGTGCTGTGATACTCTCAGGACTGTTCATGTAACTTACCAGATTGTTCCTGTTTCTTTCCAGACCTTTTAAGTAGAAGCATCAGATCAGATTCTACGTGAAAATGCCTGTGATATGAATTCCTAAGACTGAAGATGGCTAATGACTTTTAAAATCTAAAAATGCCATCAAAGAATAAATTCCTGATGGCCTTCTGTCACATGGTCTCCTGTTACTTGGCTGCTTACTGCTCACTTGGTAAGTATTGCTAATACTTAAGAATTGGGAATTGCCGGACCCTAATTGTTTGGAAGGAGGAAAACTTTCAGTCAGCATTTTGGGGGAGAAAGCCCGAAAGACTTGGTAAATGTGAGCATATTATACAGGCTCTATTTTTCACTGTTCTGGTATTCTTAGAGATATTTACATTTTTCAAAGTTTCAGCATACTTGTCTAAAGGTAAGACATCATAAAGGTTACACTGTGACTGAAATTTAAAATTAAATAATTTCAGCAAATGGCATTTCCTCATGATTATCCTTATATCATCAGTTTCCTCTCATCACTCTTTCATTTCCAGGAAACTCCTTGCATCTTGAGAGGATTAGTAAATTGAACTTAGGCCCTTAGTTTAACACTGTGTTTAATTCATAATTCATGTAAGTCAGTGAGAAAATTTCTTTGAAGGAATAACTTTAGCAGATTTTGGATCTTGTCCCAAGTTACCAGGGACACGTTCCTGCATCTCTGCAAGCAGTAGAGAAGTTTAGGTTCTATTTGAACAGCAAATACAATGGGTTTTTGCCATGTAACCAGAGAGAATGATGTCATTTTGGCTTGCATAACCTGGCAGGTCAGTGAAAATCTGAGAACCCTGATCTCCTGAATCTTAGTTCTTTTATCTATACACTAAGTCTTGCTGGTCTTAATATAAATCAAGAAATTATCTTTTGTTTTCAAGGAGACCATTTGTGAAGCTGAACATGCTATGTAATGTAAGAAAGGAGTAATTAAGGACAAACCTATCAAAATAATTCTTCAATCTGTGGTCAATGACAGCAAAGGTGATAAAATGAGATATGTTTTTGAACATTTTAAGAAAAAGTCATTTGGTTCTGGTATTCCAGTTTGAGTTGCTACCAGATCCACTTGTTGATAATGGAACATACATATCTAATTAATTTATTTAGACTGGGTAGGTTCAGAGTATGTAGAAGCACAGTTGATGAAAAACAAAAGAGATCATGGACTCAGAGATTAGTTGGGTGCTGCACAGGGGTTCAGATCAGCTTGTCTTTGCTAAGGTTACACAGTAAGTATTCTTCAGATGTTAGTGAAGAAAAGAAGGAGGAAAATAATTATGTTCAATGCAACAACTTTCTCAGTTTCTCTGTCACAAGTAGCAACATACATTGAATTATAAGGAGGCAAGTGGAAGATTCAGAGTAGGCGTTAAATTGGTGGGGAAATGTAGTTATGTAGTCTTAATAAACTACTGACAAGAAGCACTAGGGCTGTTCTGCCCTGAGGGAGTGACATTAATTAAAGACTGCTGGTAGTCAGTCAGCTTTCTAAATTGGAGATTGTGTTACTTCACATAAATACGTTATTTCTAAGACTCTGTCTGTGCAGGTGCACAACATAATATTCTTGACAAATTCACCAATGTTTCGGGGCTTTCTGGTACACAGAAAAAATCCAAATGACTGTCAAATACTTGTTGGTGATTGTGACACTAAAATCTAGTGATGCAAGTCACATTCTAGGATCTGCTTTCAGATATCTGTATATATGTGTATATGTATAAGAGGATTAAGTTACAAAGTAGTCTCTGCTATACGGTATGAACAGAATACAAAGAATATGTATATAACATCTATTTAGCAAAAAATAACAGGTATGAATGTTTTAGCTCCCAGGACCAGAATACCGGAAGTATACTAAAGCCAGTCTTTAAGGCAGGGATGACTTTGTTGTCATGATCTCCAAGTGATACGTGGAAAAAGACAGCCAAGTCCCAGGGAGTTTACGGTCCT
>JAVSBS010001871.1:18590-32548 GCA_033124195.1 Coracias cyanogaster | reverse complement strand
GATCTACTGGACATGCTCTTCTTAATGCACCCCAGGATACCCAGGATTGATGCTGTGCCTTTATGCTCCTCCTAATGGACCATATCTAGCTATGGCTCTTATGTGCAACGGTTTTAATAAAAAAGACTGCCATGGACATCAGAGGTTTTGCAGGAATATAAAACTCCCCAATTAGGGTTTCCTATGGCTTCATACATCAAGATGAGTTCACCTTTAGGCAAGCACTATACTGGCAATCATTGGCAAAACACTGTAAGGTAAACAACAGCAGTGTGAATCAGCAGCAGCCATTTTATAGACTACAGCATGGATAGATAAAATAGTTCCTAGGCTATTACCTACTCCCACCTGAATGAATTACTGTGTACGCCATTGATAGTATCTTGACAGGCATCAAAGGCAACGTTGACTTTATACCATTATCTTGTAAACAGAGCAACATGGAAAAAAGTCTCATAAGTAAAAAACTAAAGGTCATTTAGTAGCCCAGCTCTTTTCCCTCCCATGTCAGCAGTGGCCCTCCCAAAAGACTTCATGGAAAGCTACCATTTGATTTGGAATGGTTCCCTTCTTCCCAGGTCTCTCAGAGCATTGTTTATAAGCAAGGGAACCATTGCCAATTTCCTGCAGTCTATGTTACCAGGTCTGTGCCCTCAGTGTTCAACCCTGCTATCCACAAGAGCCTTGGTGTACAAGGGTGAGCAACGCTGTGTCAGCTTTTTGGATTTCAGCAGTGTCCATTCTGCATGTGATTCAGAACCACAGTCTGCCCACATACATCATCTATATAACCACTCTGTCCTATTTTTGTTATCCCTGCTGTTCCTCCCACCTTCCTTCCTATTACTTGTGTCATGAGCTTATTGCACCTCAGCCACAAGTAGACTGAAAGTTCTTCAGGACTTCTTATGGTTCAGTATCTACTTGTCTAATAGGAACTACCAGAACACAAATAGTCACTACAAAAGAAACATAGACCTCAACAGCTGGGACAAATAAGATGTATACATGTAATTTCGGCCCCTAAGGTCTGTTTGACCTAGAAACCCATATTCACTTCAAGCAATTCCTCTTGTGCTTTCTGCTCTAGGTTAGAGATAAAGCTGAATCAAACTGCAAGGAAGTGCAATAAATAAACACAATCATTTCATCATCTGAAAGTCTGGTAAGTTTACATTCATTTTCCTGTTCAATTGACAGCTGGTTAAAATCCAAAAATTGACCAAAAAAAATTGAAGAAAAAAATCTCTACCAGTAGAGCTCCCTGGAAGGAATGCAATTCATATATCCCTGCTTCCTTGTAATACAGTCTTCCACAGACTGAGAAAACTACTAGCTGCAGCTTATTTCATATTTTCAGGTTTAAATAAGATGTATGCAAAAAAGAAGAAGAATTGAGATGTCAAGAATGTCCTCCAGCATCAGCTTTGTAACACAAAAGATTGAATGCCTAGTCAGAAGAGAGTGATACAAGGAAATTAAGGTGGGTATGTCTACATGGTAGGTGAGACTGGAGTCTGTGACCAGAGCTCCAAGCACCCACCTAACAGGCTGGGTTAGGGACATGTGTATTGAGTTGTGCACACCCACACCGATGTGAGCCATCCTATCTATTTCAGCCTGTTGCTGAACACAACACAAAACTGCTCCTCTGCATGAGCTTGCAGCCTGTTTCCCTGATGTGAGACATGTGGCCTTACCCTGGCGTATAAGTCACTACGAGACCCATGGCAGAGGACTTAGACCAGATGCATGTCCAAATCTGTAACCCTACAGCCTATGCAGTACAGAGGAAGTTGTTTGCCTCACGTTACAACAGTAAAGTAAAAAGAACATTATATAGTTGAAAACTAAAGTTTGCTAGAATTCCACCCTGACCCAGCCCTGGGCTCCCCACTCACTTCAGGGATGCTTTCATAAGTAAAAGATCCTCTTCAAACATCTCCCTGAGGCCAGGGTTAGTGAAGATGGTGCTCTGACTGAATTCCAAGTGCTGTCTGGTCACCTCAAGGCACCAGAGGTCCAGCCCATGGGTCAGCCTTCTGATGGGATGTGTGTTTCCAAATTATATCACAGCTGTCTTTGCAGCAATGTCGCAGTTGGAGCTTGGGTGCTAGGGTTATCCTAGCTGATGGGTGTGCAGTCTCACAACTCTTCCTTCCCACAGGGGTACCCTCATTGTCAGGCCATGGGTGGATTTTGGAGAAACGTCACACATATGTTAAAATAAACCTGTGCTCAAGGGTCAACAGGATGAGGAAACTCATTATCAAGCATATTGAAGCTTGCAGCAATCTGCAGATCTAATTGAACGTGGTCTGAAACAAGCTCTAGACATTAAGAAAACACAACTCCATAACAGCCCTTTGTCTAAATTTCAGCATGGGAATGAGGTATCAAAGCCAGTATGCCTTTGGCATGTATTTCTTTTCTTCTTTACTCAACACTTTTTTCTCTGCTCAGCATACTTACCCAACCAGCTGCAAACTTCCCCAGAGTCACAAGCATAGTGATGAGTCAGTTTAACACAGTCTCCAGCTTTTTGCCTGGAAATCTGTCAGGCTTGCTGATTCTACAGCATCAAATGAGTTCCTGCTATCTTTCTTTGGCTTTCTTTCACCTGTGTTGCCAGGGCCTGATTTTGCTCTGATTTACATTCAGAAATCATTGCTTATAAATGATTTGCAATAGTGGAAATGACAGAAAGGGGTTGTAGTAGGATGGCAAGGAAGCAAAACAAATGGAAAAGCCCAAACCCGTCCTGTGCTGACTGGTCAGCTTTAATACGTGGAGGAGGTTTGCAACGGCTGTGACCCATGGGCAGCTACAGCTGCTGGGCTGCCAGTACTGGGTCTCTGTGCCAGCCCTGGCATGGCCACCCAAGCCGCTTGTCTAGCAGCTGCCCAACCACCACGGCTTAGAAAGCAGCACTGCACAGTCTGTAATACTTCAGCAGCTCGTGGGCAGCTCACGTCCAGCTGTCCATATTCCAGGAGCAGGGTGGACAGCTGGGATGGCAGCGCTGTCAGCCCCTAGAGCTCCCACATCGTGGTCCATACCCCTGCAGTGTGTTACCCAGAGCAGCCTCTGGCTCAGCTCCTCCTGCCAGCAGGGCGGGGTAGCAAGCCAAAGGTCTCAGTTTGCCATGGAAGTCAGTAGTAGAGGGAAGACAGGATCTGCACCAGGAGCTTCTCTGCACATAGATGGCTACTACAGGCAGAAACAAAACCTGCTGTAAATCGACCTCCAGCAACACTGCCTTGAGCAGCACTGGCCATGCTCTGTACTGAAGGAGGAGACCCAGGCGCATAAATTGTACATATGTCAAAAAAACCCTGTTCTCAAAGATCAACAGGGTGAAGAAACTCATTATTAAAAGAGAAGATGCTGGCATTTATAATACTCTTTGCTACATGGCTTTCATTAGCATATGTTCAAGAACAGCTTGTGATCTGCTTTACCATGGTCATACTTTAAAGAGAAGACTTTTTTGTCCCCCCTCTCCCCCCAGTGTGGTTGTGAAATGTACAAGGATATTGGAGCTTGCAGCAATCTGCAGATTTAACTGAACATGGTCTGGATGTGGCTGATCCTGTGTTCTCCCACGTCCACAGGCAAAGGGAGTGAGGGGACAGGGAGGGACAGCCAGCCAACAATGCGGGCAGCGCCCACCTGTCTGTCCAGCTGTGCTGAGGGGTCCTCAGTAGAACACCTCACAGCTTTCTGTCCTGCCACCCTTAACAGGATGAGAAGAGCCCTGAAGGTGAGATTTCAGCTTCACAGCAATCTGAACTCATTAGACCAAAGATAAGAAGTCTGCAGCTTTCACCCTGAAGACATCAGCCATCCAGAAAGACCTGGTGCTGTATTTCAGTGCAGAGCGAGCTTCAGCTCTTTAGAAAAGAAAAGCTTTTGATAGAGGTAAAAACACTCTCACTGGCATTAAGCTTCCAAGAGTTAGACACACAGATATCCCTTGTTTTCTCATTTTTTTTTCTGACTGTACCCACGAAGCTCAACACTTACTCTGGAGGAAGGAGAGCTGTGCATTGCTCTTTCCCTGCTACCCCAGCGCTGATGATACCATGCTGCCTGTAACAGTCGCAGTACCGCACATGCCCGCTCAGCAGGGCTACTGCTGTCATATTGTATATTAAACCATGTGTTTAATGTTTATAGGTCATTTTATCCTCATCTGCATTACAATTTTGTTGCGCACCATAAAAGCAAAATGAGTTTCATTTCTCCTCCCTACGCCTTTGGTTTACTGCATTTACATAAAGCTGTCGAATACTTATGAGGATTTTTATAACTTTATTAAATGCGTTTCATCACCAAGAAGATGACATTTCTGCAGTAATACCGTTATTTCCCAAACCCTATTTTCTGATGTCTTTGGCCCCACTGAAGTGGCGCATTTTTCATTAAACTTAGCATGGCATAAAGTCATTAAGGTGACAATAGTGTGCCATTACAGCTGTTGTAGCAATGCTGGTACTGACTTCACCCTTGAGTCATCTGAAACAATTATTAAGTAAAGTGTCAAGATATATTGAATTACTTAGAAAACTTAGAATTACCTCTTCTATGCAGACAGCACAGAAAGCTGACCTTTGTAGATCAACTCATCCAGAAAAAGAGAAAGATCTATTGAACACTGCAAATGACACGGCCAAAAACATTAAGACATCCTTTTCTTCCTCTCTAGTATTCTTCATAAACCAAATCTTTTTCACTGCCAGCAGCATTTTTTCATTCTGATTTTCATCTACTTTAGTGATTAAACTTGCTGGCTAACCCCAAGGGCTCTGCTGATCTTCCTGCATGTCACAACCTGTCATCAGAGTCACAGTTGCTCTCTTCCAGCAGTGGAAAGCTGGATTTGGAAGCAACAAATAACCTTAAGAAATGGGAAGAAGCCTTCTAACAACATAAAGCCTGCCTATTTCCTTCCCTATACAGTATTTAAAACTCATTAGATGATTCAAAACCTTCTAAGGAAATATGAGTCTCATCCCTGAACCAGTGAGCTGTAGATCTGGGTATTTTTCAAAGGTCCAAAACCTCTTTGCAAGTGAGGGAGAAATAATTTTAAATTCACTTCCCAAAGTCTCTGAACAAGCCTAGAGCAATATAGAGCTACTAATATCTCTTAATACTGTCTGAACTGGCCACAAAAATTACAGGCCAAACTTCCTAGCAATGTGTCTCAAGGCGAACATCTCACCTTGGCTTCAAAGGATGCTAACTTTTATCATATTGAGAAGAGAACATTTTACAGTCACTTTGTACAAGTGGCCCAAGCACAACAAACACGTGCCAACACAGCATCATCAAAGCTATGAATGTTTTATAACATTAGCCTGTAGTTTTTGGTTACAACGAACTTTTAAAAATTTTTACAGTCAACAGGATTTTCAGGATCCATTCTTAAAATTTACAAGGGTTCAATACAGAGATGTTTTTTATAGTGATGCTCCTGAATCATTTATTATTTCCTACATTTTGGGATTGCTGATGAACTCCATTTTTGTGTATCGCTTACACGCTAAGAAGTCCTGAGCACTGTGACTAGCACAAAATGCAGCTGAGACAGTAAACTCTGCAGGGCAGGAATTGTGTGTGCTCTACAGTAAGCAAATGAGTTTTGACAGGATCTTGTAATTCATCATTTTAGGTAGGGCTGGTGGCAGGCTTCTGTATCCTATTATACAGACTGTAACAGCAAGGGTAGAAATGTTTTCTTCTGGAAGAGAAGGGGGTGGTACTATCTCCAGCTGAAATTCAGTGGAAAATTGCAGCCAAATGGTTCAGCCATTTCCAAAGGGCAGCATTAGGATCGGCATGCTCTCCCCTTGCCTGCTTGTACTAGCATTTCCAGAAATGGTTTGTTTGAACAGCTGCAGCATCTCCCTGCTGTGCTGCAGGGACTTGAACTGCGACTGGCGATAGAGGGGGGAGGCAATACCCTGGGTTTTTCGTGGCTAAAGCCATGAAAATGCATTCCAGTTTGACCCGTTATGAACCTTGCAAGTGATTTAAATGTGTGTAAGTGGAGCAATAGGGAAAATACGTGACGCTGGTGTTCATCACTGTTCCACCTGTGCCAGCTCAATCACCCAATATCCCCTCTACTCACTCTGAAGTAAATGTGGCAATTGCCTGTATTACATCTGCAGGTCACTGCTGACCATGCTGTGGTGAGGTTAGAATAGCTGCACGTAGGCATGCACTCAGAGATTTGGGAGAGGAGGGCCTGCTGAGGGAAACAGCCATCTGAGTGCAAACCATCTGGAGAAAGAAAGAAAAAAAATAATATTCTGCCTATTGGTTTGCATCTGGTTGGGCAGAGAGAAGAAAGGCGAGGGAAGGAGGCACCTTGCCAAGTAATCCAGAGCTGGCAGCAGTAAAACATCCATGGTTACCTGCCGTGACTGACAGCACAATGAAACAATATGTGTCCTGTGAAGATGTGCACCCAGCCAAGGAGGTGCATCCAGCCATGGAAACCTACTCCAGAGCTCCTGCAAAGGTAGGGCATGTTGAGTCATGCAAGAAGAGTCAAACACTGGTGTCACCTCCTGTGCCATGCAGGTGTCACCTCCTGTGTAAGTCAACAGGACTGATTGCACCTTTGCCTCTTTTCCTGGTGCTACCTTTAGGGCACAGGAAGCCATGTGCTGCTGCCACAGGAAACTGCGGTGCCACAGTTTTGTGACCATGGTGAGTCACAGACCTGCACTTGCTGCTTTGCGCAATCAAAGACTTGGGTTTCATGTTTACAGCTTTTAGCAGAGACCAGACACAGCAGTCACAACTTGAGAATGGTTGTCCTCCAAGGGTTCAGTGACATGTTGGCTCTTCCTGGAACAAGAAAAGGAGACTGGAAGGGATTGTGTGTCCCACATACAAAACAGGTTTCCCCAAGTGTTTCTTCTGCTCTACTCTGATCTGAGAAGTGCCAAAGTGCTGGGGGGTCACTTTAGATAGCTTCATGCACAGGAGTAGGCTGCGGTGGTGTGGATGTCTAGGTCCAGGGGTGCTGCCAGGCCGTGGGGGGATATGTGGTTCTTGACGGTGATATAGTTAACATGGGGAAGACCTGGGCTTTACAGAGGGCAGGCAAAGAAGCAGACAGACAACTGTGCTTAGCTTACAAATGAGCCAGTGGATTTCACTTAAACTGGTTTTCCTTTTTACCAAAATTTTGCAGCTGGAAAAAAATTTACTCAAAGTGTTGGAGAACACTCAAAACTTGTGAAGATAGGGAGTGTTGACATAGTTGTCATTACAAATCTAAAATAGAACTTTCAGCTCCATGTTTAAAAAAAATGGTGGTTCCCTTTTTCTCCTGTGATCTGTCTTCTCAGTTGGTTCTTCCTCTTCTGTCGAAGCTCTTGCTCTAGCTGCCTCACAGTGTGACTATGCTGTTATTCAGGCTGTTTTATCGCATCCATGCACAGCTATATGTGTGCACATCTATATGTGCTATTTATGCATCTATATATAGCACACTGCTATATGCATGCATATCCATAGATAGAGGAGGCAAAGACACAGACTTTTGCCTTCTGTAGAGCTGGCAATGTTTATGGTGGTTCCTGTGCTGCCTATCTGTTTAGACATCTTATACATCCTTCACTTAAGCTGAATTGCCATCATAACTGCTCCCTTCAAGCTGGCTTAAGCACCAGACACACTGTGAGTGCTTGTAGTTTTTAATCAGAAGCTTCTCATTTTTTGATGATTTTCCTGAGGCCTCAGCTCTGGAAGCCAGGGTTTACAGGGGAAACTTTGCTTTCTCCTTTTTTGTTTCACTTCCCTTTCCTTTCCTTCACACTTCTCTTTCCTTCTCTAAGGTAAACTTCAAGCCTTTTGCCACAAATATATGGGGTATACAAAAGATGGCAGATACCAGAAAGCAATTAAAGTTCTTATTGTCTCTGTAAGATCTCATGGGCTTGAATAGCCCAATTCGTCATTTTTCAGCACTTCAAATGAGTAAAAATAGAAGTGTGTCATTTTATTGGCAGCTCTCTGTTTAGAAAACCTTGTTTACTATCTACCGATTACTTGGTAATTTCTTCTGCATTCTTCATTAGCGATAATAAAGGCCCATTATGCTGCCTGTTTGCCTAGTTTGGTTTAACTCATTTCTTTGAGCCATTACTTTTACTGGTAACAACTTGTCTGGCTTTGTATATATTTTAATTCAAGCTTTTTATTTGGTATATCATTATTGGTGTGGTCAGAAATTAGTTGTTTTAAAAGGTGTTAATTAATCTAAGAGCCTCTCTATCACCATTTACTTCACCTCAGATCTTTCGCCTTGCATATTTCCTGCCTTTACCGATTTTCTGTGCATATTTTAAATGGAAGTACATAGCCTCTTCCAATCACATCAGGCTTTTATTTCTTTTTAAAATGTGCTTATTCTTTCAAAGAGCAGTCACACATGAGAGCAAGACTTACACTGACTGATAGAGTGCAATCGGTCTCCTATTGCTGAGATCAGTCCAGATAATTTATTTTTTCTTGTTTACAGTCTGAAACAGAGCAAGATCTTTTCCCATTAATCTTCCCAGCAGTCTCTAAAATATTCTATTCATTGCTCTTAGATTTCTGCTTAAATAATATTCTATCACCTCTGAAGCAATTTCAAATGGAGAATGTTCCAGAGGACCATTAAGAGTCAGCAATGCCTTTTTATGGTATGAGATGACATAAATGACAAATGACAAGTGAAGACACCATTAAGCTTTATAATTTTTTAGATGAGCTTGCGTGACACCTGTTTAAATTGAATACGAGCATTTGCAGAGTGAATGCCAATTCTCCCCACAAGCTTTCATGTGGATTTTACAGGGAAAAGAATATTTTGATTGCACAATTAAAAAATTCCAGAAGTAGTGAATTAGTATTATGCAAAATCTGTGAACAGTCATTGCATGAAACCAGCCTTAAATGCTCTGCAGATATGCAATCAGAGTAACCAAGGCAGCATAAAAGCAGCTACAGGCGATTTCAATGTACCCTGAACACGACTTGTGGTCTTAGTACACCACACAGTGAGCAGTGAGATACTTCAGGTCAAAGCCACACTGACCTCATCTGTTCACAAACAAGCTGGCTCCCCTCTCAGATTAAGAGGTCTTTAATGACAACACCCTAATTATCTCTGGCTCATTAACATGCAGCAGAGGTGCCAGTTTAGTTACTGGACAGATGGCCTTTCTGAGGTCCAGCTGTGCCAGTGGAAGAGGTTGCTTTTCCCAGCCTGGCCCAGGTGGTCACTGTTGCCCTCTTGCCCAAGGTCGCTGTTGCTTCAGTGTTACCCATACAAGGGCTCCTAACTCGGTTCAATCAAACAGGCTGGGTTCACAGAACCCAGAAGTTTAAACTATGCACTTGAAGAATATTTGAAATCAGCAAGAGAAGCAAGAAAATATAATTTCAAATATACTTTACAGCCGCAAACCTGGCCATGCTTTTTGGCACTCCAAGCTTCATATGAGGCCACAAAGAGCCAAACGGCCAAATCAGGCCTCCACCTGAAGGTCAAGGTCATCTGACAGATTGGTATCACGACTGAAATGTGTCTGATGTCAAAAATATTTATGCTAATTTTAGACACCTTTCACATTGCTCAGATGGACTCATACTTTTAGAGAACTCTCTGATTCAACAGCCCATCTCACTTAAGTTTCAGTATCGGCAATGACAATACAGTAGCAGGGATATACATGTGAGCATAATTTGGCAAGAATTGCCAAGAACAAGTGACAAAAGGAGAAAAAAAGCAAAACCAGATGTTGAATTTTCAGAGTGGACTTATAAAAAACCAGCTTGACTCTTCCAACTCTGTCATGAGCTAGCAGAACATTATAGATAACAAAATCCACGCATGTTGTCCTACACTGTCCCTTGTGATCAATGCAATTAATTAAAATATTGTCTAAGATGTTCAGCTGGCTAAGTGCATACTGGTTGCTTATGCACAACACATAACAACACAGAGCCAAATCTCACGCAACTGTCGTGTGCAGAACTACTACCCTAGGTAGAAGCTCCTTGCCGAAGAACAGGGAGCTTAAAGATGGGAAACCAAACCCCCAAATGCAGTGGTACCAGTCACTGTGCTCAAAGCCATCTTTAGGAGTCCTGTTGGATTTCAGTCTTCATGCTTATTTAAGATATACAAGTAACTCACTTTTGTAATGAAAGCCAACTGAAGGACATCCATTTATTCAAAATATTTTCTATTTTCAAAAGTCCTAGAAGAAAAAAATATGTGTCATTGTTAGGACAATCCTTCCTCTACTCATTTGCCTATGTGGTTTTTTTCAAACTGCATTTATATGCAAAGGGGTCTCCTTGAAGAAGTTTCTGATCTCTGTAGCTCTAGTGAAGTCAGCACATTTGGAAGGTGGGTGATTCTCCACCTCTACTCTGCCACAGACCTCTCCTGGAGTACTGTGTTCAGCTCTGAGGTCCCCAATACAAGAGGGACGTGGACCTGTTGAAACACGTCCAAAGGAGGGCCATGAAGATTATCCGAGGGCTGGAACACCTCTTCTACAAGGACAGGCTGAAAGAGTTGGGGTTGTTCAGCCTGGAGAAGAGAAAGCTTCAGGGAGACCTCACTGCGGCCTTCCAGTATCTGAAGGCGGCCTACAAGAAAGCTGGGGAGGGATATTTTATGAGGGTTTGTCATGAAGGACTAAGGGTAATGTTTTTAAATTGAAAGAGACTAGATTTAGATTAGAAATTAGGAAGAAATTTTTCACTATGAGGGCAGTGGAACACTGGAACAGGTTGCCCAGGGAGGCTGTAGATGCCCCAACACTGGATGTGTCCAAGACTAGGTTGGATGGGGCTGTGAGTAACCTGGTCAAGGGGAAGGTGTCCCTGTCCATGGCGGGGAGGGTGGAACTAAGTCAACCCATTCTCTGATTCTCTTTCTCACTGCTGCAGTCCCCTGGTGTAAACATGTTCCAGATCTGCCTCTCAGGAGCCAAGATTCAACAAAAATGTGTTGTCAGATACATGAAAGTTTTAAATTTGTAGAGAGAGGAGTAATGAAATGAGACTAGCAGTTTATTTGTAGAAGTAGAATCAAGAAGTCTAAATAAATGAAGCAACTGATAATTGTTTAGACATTTGGAGGTTTTGTAAATGTTTCATTAAATTGATGGGATCTAATGCATCCTTCCAACTTTTTACAACATAGAAATTTATGTGAATAAGCCCTTTAGCAGATCATTCTTCCACTTTTTTTTTCCAGTTTAGTTATGGCACTGAGACATCCAGTTCTCAATTAGCCAACAGGTCCATGACCTCTGTGAACATCAGTTTTGAAATTCCTAACCAGGGAATCCACACCACCACACAGCTATGCCTAGACAATTTATGTACTTGTAAAAATTCTGCTGCGTAGAACTATAACAATATATTGTTCTTGAGTGGAGAGTCTAACCTAGAGGAAACCCATAAGGATCCCAAGTCATTGCCAGATAGTTTTTTCTTTTTCTAACGAAAAAAAAATGAACCTCAGCACTGTAAGCCAGGAATAGAGTGTCTAGATACAAAGCAAACCAAAGCCAAGGGTTGGAGACCCACCACCTTCAACCATTCTTGCATTAAAGTGCCTGATGATCTCAAACACAACATCTATCACCATAATTCAGGGGAAGATCAGAACCAATTAAGTCAGACCAGCAATGCAAAACCCACATAGACTCAGACATTGCCCTTCCATCTCCACTTTGATGACAATCTTTGGTGTGATTTCTTAAGAGCTCTGCCCACAATGTTGGCAAAGGTTCGTCTATGTGGTTGGCACTGAACAGCCAGCAGAAAACAGCAAATAATTCTTTTTAGCAAAGAACATTGATCCTGAATAGTGCTGTTTGGTTTATCCAGCAAAGTTGGAAAAAAGAAAAATGCATCCTCTAATCAACTAGATGGAGTTGCTGGCACACACTCAGGTGATCAAGGCCAGTAATGTGAGTTTCTGTGAAAACAAAGCCAATCAGCAGAAACGAATCTCAGTGTTCTTCTGCTTCTGCTTTGGTTAGGTTCATGTCTTGTGTCCCTGCTGCTTGTTTTCAGTCACCATTCAGTCACACAGGCACAATTCAGAAGTGAAGCAAGTGCTGACTGGGTATGTCCCAATATCTCTGTAGTGCTGAATGGTTCCTTGTTTCCCTTATGTTTGGTTTTCAGCTGGGGAACTAAACAGACCATAGAGCATAGAGCTAATGGGGCACAAATTCCTTTGCTCTAAATTCAGGGAAAGGGGCTAGATGAGCAAGACCTCACTCTTCATAGTCAACCTGTGGTTCAAACTTTGTGGTCTTGGAGTCACCTGAGATCTGAATAGATATCTTTATTTTATTCTTTTTTCCCCCCCCCATTTGATTCATTAGAAGACCACAGAAAAGATCAAGAATCACTTATAAAGACCATACTTTCTGTTAAAATGTGAAGTCACTAGAAGATAAAAAGATGTTTTATTTTCACATTTTTAAGATGGTGCAAACAGTAAATTGGATTGTGGAAAAAATCATGAAACAAAATGGAAAGGGTACCTTTTCCCTCACCTATTCAATTTAATTGCCTTGTTTTTAAGTTTGTGAACTCAGAGCAACATGTTTCCAGAAAGACCAGTCTGCCAATATTGAGCAGTTAACACCCCAGAAGGTTCCTCTTTTGGTCACATGACAAAACGAATGATGTCATTATGACAAAGCTTCCCTTTAAGTCAAGAATGTATGAAAGTACACTGACTGCATACTGCTAGAGAGTGTAACAAAAGCAGGCATTGGGGTGACACATACCTTACTACCAAAGGCTGAAGACAAGGCGGAAAAGGTGGCAGGGTGTGTTGGTTGTACTTCTCTGAAGGGGTAAAATGAAGATAACGCAGGATAAAAGAGGATTCTCATAATATGACTGTCACACGTCTGTTAAGTGACGCTATCAAATGTCTAATTATTGAAATATATGAGGAACAGAGTTCAGTATCAAAACAGCCATTACCAGTCTGTTGTATCAGCAGACCTGTAAATCTAAAAACACGCAAGGAAACTGTTGCGAGAAGCTGAGTATCAGAAGCTGTCAGTATGAGAGTTCAATTGCTTATTTAAAGAGGCACCTACAAAGTAGCATGAGGAAATCACTAACACAAGCTTGATCCATTCACTAATGAGAGATGGCAGCATTGAAAGGAACTGAGAATTGTACAAGGGATGGGGGAGTTTTATCATTTCCCACTATGGGCTATACCTTTATTCCATAACGTGGTGGTAGCAGCTCAACTGTCCATCCTTGCACTAGGTATGGGCTATACAACTGTCTCTCTACTGCCCAGCCAGAAATCCATATCCTAAACTCATGCTAAAATAATCATTTCCAGCCTCTTTATGCCCAGGGCCAACAAATTCCCAGCAGTTATACAATACATGCAAAGCCTCCAAAGCAATATTTCTGTATTTCTGTAGCCCTGTTAGTTCTGTAGTACACACAGCACAAAGCACAGGAGATTAGACTCTTAACACACAATTCCTAATAGCTGACAAATAATAATCTTTGGCTTTCAAAGCTTTGGCAGGGAGCCATTTAAGAATTACAGGCTGAGCTGCAAAAGAAAAAAGTGTTTTGAAATCTCATCTTTATTAGTTAAGCTACCATTATTACTATTCAATTATCGTACAAATATGCAGCTTTCATAATACAAAATACCATTTTAAAGTCTTTCAACAGGATTAGACGCAACATGCCTCTCTCTATTCAGGTCCAGTTCCTCAAGATATCAACATGCCCCCAGATTCCCCTGAAACCTGCTGGCAAGGCAAAATGGAAGGGATGAGACATCTAAGAACAGCACAAAGCACAGGAGATTAGACTCTTAACACACAATTCCTAATAGCTGACAAATAATAATCTTTGGCTTTCAA
>JAVSBS010001871.1:0-18383 GCA_033124195.1 Coracias cyanogaster | reverse complement strand
TAATCCGGGCTTCCCCTCCCAACATTTTTTTCATGAGGTTGCCTGTTTGAGGTCAACAAGTACTAAGAATGGACTGAAAAGAATTTCCAGGATGTTTTTTAAGACTATTAATAACTTTAGCAGCTATTCAAGCAAACAGTGCTCTGTGTTCATCATACTCCAGGGTGTAAGCTCATCAAGGAGGTTGATTCAGAGTTTCCTCATGTTACAAATTGTACAGATGGTCAGGTATTGTGTGGGGCTTTGGAGACAAGACGCCACATCCAGTGGGATGCTGAAAAAGAAGGAGTTGATACTGTACCTATCAACAGGAATGTCTTTCAAATGCAATAACATTCAGAGAAAGGTCTCACAGGGGAGTTTTAATTGTTGCCACTTACAGTACTGCAATTCCTAATTTCAAGGCATCCCACTGCATGGCAGTCATCCTCAAAGCCTTAAGATGTAAGGTGTTCCTCAACAACATGCAGCAAGACTGAAGTACCTGTAAGTGAGTTCTGCAGAAGATAGTGAATCCAGACAGGCTACCAGAGGCTATGGGGAGAGGTGGCTTTTGTGGAAGTATGTGATTAAGCTCCACCAGTGCTGTGCAGTGAAAGCCCCAAGCAGCATCCTTCACCACAGTGATGTGGCGGGACTCAGCTGGGACTTAAAGGAGAAAAGACAGTATCAAGCCCACAATGCAGTGAATCATTCAGAGTAGAAGAGATCTGATCAGTGATGTTCAGGACAACACACCTCAAAATTGTACTGAAGCCTTGTTTAGGGCAGACTGCCAACTGGATGATGACTTGTGCTTCAAACAGGGCAGAATACCTCATTGTCACATGTCCCAGAACAGTGCTTTAACCAATATAATTCGTAAAGTGTGAAGACACAGCCAATCTGAGTCCTATTGTCTTTTGTGTGAAGCATGACCTGGCAGTTATGCTCTGAGAATGCCTTTAAAAAAAAAAAAAAAAAAAATCAGGCCTGGAACATAAGAACGGCCATGGAGGAGATGATCTGAGAACCCCATGGAGGCCCGGGCATGAGGCAGCCTGAAGACACCAGGTGTGGCTGCTCACACATGAACACATGTCTCCGTTCATGTGTAATCCCCTCTGCTTCCAAGGGGATTAAACACTTGGCCTTGAAACGCCTGAAAACAGGACCCAAAGTCTATTTTAAAGCTAACTTTTTATAAATCAGAAAAGATGTTTATAAAAGAAGAGACTAAAACTTGCATAGGAGGAAAAGAAGCACTATGCAAATTTCAGAGTGGTGTACGAGGGCAGAAATCACGTCAGAAGGGGGATATCTGGGGGTTAAGTGATGTATTCAAACCCAGAATAGTATGTGTTTGATAAAATACGCTACCTTGCACCTCTCCTACAGACAGCAGCTTTTGGGCCTCCAGGGCTTTTCAGCATCCTAAGAAATTATGCAATTTGTTTTTTTCCCAAAGCCTTTCCCTTGTGTTTTCCTTACTGAATTTTTATTTCAGACAGTAAACAAAAAAAAGCAAATAAATACTTTGAGGAAATATTAATTTTTTTTCTTGCCTCTCTCCAAAACTACATGGCTTAACAGAATAAAGATTACAGACAATTATGGATTTATTTTTGAGATACAAAGTTAGGTCTGATTCTTATGTAAGCACCAACACACCCAATCTGAGTTTCAGAAGTTTCCAGCACTCATTCACAAAGGTAACCAGAGATGAGGAGTGACCCAGACCTTCAGCTGACATGGCTAGAGTTGAAGGGCGATGAAGTGTGGCTCCCACAGAGACAAGAACAATGCTCCAACAAATTATGTGTCTAAAGATACAGTTGAATTATTCCTCCTCTATAGGAACTGCAGCCCTTTCTCTTTTCCAGCTTTCTTGCCAGCTGTGGCTTTGAAGTCGTTCTGGCCTGTATATGTTACGGTCCTTACCCCAGCTAAGAGCCAAGCAAAGAGAAACAATGAAGCAATTTGTCTGGTTGATGGCTGGAGGAGAAGGAAGTGGAAGTAGAAGTAGAAAAGTAGAAAGAAGTAGAGGTAGAAGCAGAAAGAAGTAGAAGTAACTAGAAGATGGCCATACCACAGCACACTACAATGCCATGGGGAAGCTGCTTGCTCTTTTTGTATTGAGCATTACAGGTAAGTTTACTATCCATTTCCTCAACAAGTCACAACTGTGTTACTCCTGGCTTTTCTAAATGTCCTTCAGGCCAGGGGCTTTTTCTCACTAGAGCTTGTTCCAGCCGTGATCCAAATGGGGAGCCAAAGGCCTGTGTGGCTCTTCTCTGCTGTACCAGGCAGCACACTCTCATGCAGAGGAGTGTCCATTCCCCTCTCCTGGTGAACTCTCCCTTATTTCCATCTGCACCTATGCAATGACTACTTCAATGCATTTGTATTTCAGCTGGTCTGACACTCCTAATTTTATTTACTTGTGTCATTGGACATCTAATGGCATTTTTTCTAGTGCACAGATACATTTTCATTAACTATGGTTAAATTCCAGCTAAAGCCATTACATGAGCCTTACCTTCACTGGCAATTGCAGGGGAGTTAATACTGCATTTTCACTTCCTGTCTTTAAAAAGGAGACAACTGTATTGTTTCAAGTTGCTCAGTGCAATAGCACATTCCCCTCATAGTTTTGCAAAACCTGGGAAAGCTTGTGAGATATGCTAAATGTCAACAGAAATATATTCCTCATGGGATATCCCTAGAAGAGTGTCTCCATTGAAATATTTGTGGTGAAGCTCTGGGCTCTGGTGTATACATGAGTGTGAGTGTTTAGAAGAAGACTAGCAACAGCCATTACGTTTTGGGAGGAGGAAAGGGACAAAGTAGCACTAGTGCTGTCGAAAGCAAATCTGGAATGGGTGGAGAGGAATAGATTTTGCCTTCTTTGAGCTAAAACAGTAAGAGGAGGCTTGGAGGACACCGCACACAAAATTTTGCTCACCTCTGAAATGCCAAATATTACTGCAGAGCTGAATGTAACTGGAAGCCTGGACACAGGCATGGTATGCTGTTCTGATAGCTGCAGAGAGACTACAGCCTTTATACCTACCCTTAGCACAAAGGAGCTACCCATCTACACCTACCCCTCAGCAACATCACACTCCCCTTGGAGGCATCTCCTGCGCAGTGCCTCTCTCCAGGTTGGAACTCTCCAAATGCTCAGTACCTGCAGCCTCTGCTTGCCTTTAGGAGGCAGAGTAGTGATGAAAGTCCCTCTTTGGGAGTCTCAGGGACCAGAAAGGCCAAAGTGTGAAGTCCTCCTCCGGCAGCCTTTTGACACGGACCATCCCACCCCAACATGAGCCCAGATTGCATGCAGTATACAGTAAACCCACTCCTGGTTATCACAAATGAATTTTGCAGGAGGTCATAAAGAGTAGAACAAAATTTGGTCAAAGGCATCACATTTTCAGATCAAAAGCATGCACTTGTATCCTGAGTTTCGGATAGATCCTGAGTCTAGATGAGGATTCAAGTGGACTTGGACCTGCAGTTCAGGATGCCTTTTCCTGTTGATTTTTCCCAACAATTTCTAGGGCAGAAGTTGGATACGTGTTGTAGATGTTAGGTTTCCTGAAGGCACGCTATAATCTTTCCCATATAGACGATGAAGTCAAGATATCTAACATCAGTGCCAGAAAGATACTCCATTTCTGTCATCCATGGTGGTAAATCACTTCTGAGGCTTGTGGACTCTGCTAGGTACCATCCACTGAACGGTTCTGATTTACAGATGTAGTTAATTTTATCTCACACAGGTGATTGCTCATTCTGTTCCACTGACTTCCCATTCCAAGATTTTGGAAGACCACAATGACTTTTTATGTTAATTGGACTCCGCTTCCTCAGAATCTCACAAAACATTTAGAACAAAGAACAGACTGCTCTTTCCTCAGCCATCTGGCAGAGGAGCTGAAACCAATAATTTTCCAAGTCAAAAATCAGACATCTGAAAATAATGTTAACATATTCTAACTCCTTTATACGTACAGAACATGTTAACAGGCAAGTTGGAATATGGAGAACAGGCTGTGGGAAGGGCACATCATTCATCTTGCCCTTCAGCATCCCCAAACAATCAGACTAGGGCTGCAGGATTAGTAACTCAAATCCACACTCCCCTAGAAAGGCAATATGGCCTGCAGCCCAGTGTCTGCTACACCAAAGATCAGGCAAGGGAACCATGTTTTTCAAATGGTTTTATGTTGACAATGAACATGTACACATAAATACACACATGCATCCACACACTTCTGTGCCCAGGATGTGGATTGTTGTTTGCTCTCACCACATTACATCCTACTTGCCTTGGTAACAAAGCCTTTATAGCTGAAATAATTTGTAAGCCCCATAGTCTACACCTTTATCATCTAGGGCTGGAGAGCCTGTCTTGCTACTGTAACAGACTCCGGTTTCCTGGAGGACAGAGGGCTTACATAAAGCTGGCAGAAAGGAGGATGATAAGACAAATTACTGACTTGTGAAATGATTGCTTCTTCTGTGTGACACAGCTAACAGAGGAAATAGAGAACCTGATTTCAGCTTCCTGGAGCCCCCAGCCATCCCACTGCACAGCAACCATGGGAGAAGGAAGCCACCACTGTTTAGCACCGGTGATGCTCCAAGAGTTAAACAAAACTGCACTCTGCATTCAAGGCACACAACTCAAAAGGATGCATACAACATGATAAGCCTGCACTATATATGTTTCTTTTGCTTTTCATATTTACCTGCATAGCACAATATAGTCCACATATAGACCCTGTGTGTCCATCAGGAATTCTGCTTCTGCAGAACTTTTCCAAAGAGCCATATAAAACAGATAATGGAAGAATCACAGTAGCATTGAATGATGAGGACTAAAGAACTGTCCAGGAGGAAGAGAATTAATATTTGGCAGAACCTTTTTCATCCCAGACCAGTCTCTAAATGACAGGCTGTCTTCACACAGAGGATCACTGGAGTGGAAGAATATATAAACTCTATCTGTACATCTCTCCAGCAAATTTTTTTTTTCTTTTTTTAAATTTAAACAAACACTTTTCAAAAAAGTTTCCATAGCTCACCTTTTGTAAAATATGTACTGCGAGATCTGTACTTGATACTGTCGTTCACAATATGTTGCACTTTTTCTCATGCATCCCACTGTCCAGCAAAAAAACCCTTATGGGAGAGCAGCAAGTTCTTTAGGGAAGGAAAAACTCTTATCTATTCCAAGATACTTATATGCTTATCCCACAGGTTCTGTATGTGGCCATCCAAAAGGCTCATGGACAAACAATTACAGACAGTAGCATCCGCATTTCCAAAATCCATTTCTCATTGTCTGTGAACATGTCAAGCCAGCACCATGGCATGCTGGCAGGACTATGCAATTCCCCAAGGAAATCTGAAGGGTTAAATTCCCATGGAAGATGATGGGCATTTCAGTGTGCTGGGGACCTACTGGTACCTCTCCATTATCCCCTTCTTCGATAACAATAAGACAACTATTGAAAGGGAACAACACCCTCTTTGTCAACATGACTTTGCTATTAGAATGGTTTTCATATCTTAAAAAATGCTGGGCAAAATTGATCTCAGAGGAGGATATAATCCCTGTCCAGCTGGAGAGGATAGATTACCATCAGCTTTCAAAAGCAGCAGTGTATCTTTTGCAGCCTTATGAGCCAAGCAGATGGATGCCTGGATGGACAGTGTAGGGGTAGCCATAGTAACCATCATCCCGTGAAGCTCCTGCTCACATCTCTCTTTCTATCACAGCTGGGGAGAAAAGCCAACAGCTCGCTGTTGGGGTGCAGATTGTTGGGGTCAAACCTTTGCTTCTCAGGTCCGGCTGGGGTTTCCATTCCTCTTCAGTAATTTTCTAATCTCACCTTGCTTGTCTATGCTTTATGGATTGTGAGTAAAATTCAGTCCCAGAGGAAGATCCCTTGAGCAAGAGGCTTCCGAGCTGCTGAAGTCCACATCTTGCATGAATGCTTGCTGGTGGTTTTCTCCCCCTGCCAGGAGCAGGAAGCCCCTCAACCTCCCCCGAGCCAGGGAAACACCTCCATCTCTGTTGAACTCACCTAGAATACTGCATGGCATGGGAAGACTTATCAAGGTTGACTCACTTCCCACACTGTGTGCAGCCTGTCAGCCAGCATTCATTGAGAAGCACAGGGCTACGAGCATCTTTGTGTTGTGCCCGACCCCATGGGAGGGCTGGAGGGTGCTTTCACGCAGATACCACCCTGGCTTTTCAGAGGGGATAACAGCCCCGGGTGCTGTGGCCTGAAATGCAGCTGGCTAGGCTTGGATGCAGGAGAAAGGCTGCTCTGCCATTGACTGAGGGTATTATCCACTCTCATCTTTCACATATGGTTTTATCATCATTTCCATCAAGGGCAAAAGTCTCCTCTCAAAACAAAATTTAGTGGCACCTAAGGCAACTCATCTAACCGTGGATGCACTCAGAAAGGTTTTTTAAATTTTAAAACATGCCTGTGGAAAAGCAAATATAATCACTTGTATTAAGTTGGGTGACCAAAGACTGCACCTGTTTCAGAACCATGGAAAAGTTAAGGCTGGAACTGGCCTCTGGGGACTGTCTAGTCCCATCCCCTCATCATTGTCCTCCCATGTAGCCTGTACTTCATCAATTTGTCTGCGACTATTTTATGGGAAACAGTGTTGAAAGCCTTGCTGAAGTCAAGATAAACAACATATTGCTCTCTGCTTATCCAGTCAGCCAGTCATTTCACTGTGGAAGGCTACTGGGATGATCAGGCATGATGTTCCCTTCCTAAATCCATGCTCACTACTCCCAGCCACATTCTTGTCCTCCATACATTTGGAAATTATTCCCACAAGGATTTGCTCCTTCACCTTCCCAGGGATCAAGGGGAGGCTGACTGGCCTGTAATTCCCTTCATCTTCTTTCTTGCCCTTCTTGAAGCAGGCAGGACATTTGCTTTCTTCCAGTCCTCAGTAACCTCCTCCAATTGCTATGACCCTTCAGTGATGGTTGAGAGTGGTCTCACTATGACAACGGCAGCTGTCTCAGTACTTATGGCTATATCTCTCAGGTCTCATAGACTTCTATGTGTCCAGTTGGTTTAAATGTTCCCTAATGCAATCCTCCTCCACCAAGGGTAAGTCTCTCTTGCTCTAGACTTTCCCCCTGGTTTCAGGGACCTGGAATTCTGCAGGGCAGATCTTATCTGTGAGCACCAAGCGAGTGAATGCATGAACCTGTGAGTGTCTGCAGCCTCATACTGCAAACTTGCTTGAACTGATATGCGTTTGCTTTGTCTGAAGAAACTCTGAAAATCAGACCTAAGTCATAGTCATATTAAGCGATTGCCAGCTACTGCTGGTGACCTGATCTACCTTCAGGAGCTTAATTTGCACAGCAGTCACCTAGAGCCAGTCAGTATGGCTCCCTTCAACTCCAGCCTTCAAATAGTTCTTGGACCTTAGCCAAAACAAAATTAAAACACTTCCAATTCAGTTTTGTGAACTGCACAAACTTGCTAATTTTAAAACTTGTTGACAATGAGTGGATTAGGTTAAACAGCCTGTTTTGAACAGCCTAATCCAAGTGTTCCCAGCCCACAACTTCAAACACCATTGACTTTACCAGCATGAACAGCAGTAACAGCCATAAATTACTGAACATATTAGTGTTGTCATCTCCTTCCTTCTCACCCTGGAACTGGCTAAAACGTTCCATGTTTATGAGTGGGAAGAGGGCAGGTAAAGGAAGTTGGAAATCATCCATCATCACCTTGCAGAGCAGTAGGCAGCCCATCAGAGAGGGAGGGCAGGGTTTGGACCGCCCTGCTCACCCATCAACACAGCAGTCATACGCAACCCTCCTCCTGCTGGCACATGCACCCTGGTCATGCTGCCTCCCACAGACTTACACCTAGGTAAACAGCTAAATGTTTAGATTTATTTGCTTATTTACTTCACAAGGCACACATCTGAAATCAGTCCCCTCGTGTCAGTGGAATGGCTTTTTTTGCTTTACTCTCTGTTTGTCCTCTTCACCTGAGTCTTGCAAAATTACATTTGTGAAGCACAGAGGTATTAAGCAAGGAGCACTGTGAAAAGAAAAGCTTACAAAGAAATGAATAATTCTGTATTCATAGCAGGACTTGAATAATGTTCCTAGAACCACACGCTGTGAAAGGAGGAGAAAACCAAATATTGAACAGCTGTTCATTAGAAAAGCACCAGTCATCCTGAGCCCTGGAAGACACAGGAGTCCTGTGGGGGGAAAACACTGCGTGACCATGTAATTAAAGGCTCTATCAGAGTGTCCTGGGGGGTTGCAGCAACACTTACCAAGGCTTTGCAAACCCAGCTCTCTTAAAATGCAACTGTTTGGCATTTTCTGGGGTCAAAAACCAGGAATTCAACCTCCCCCCAGGCCACAAATTGTGCTGTGCATGGTTCCAGGGACACCTTCCAGGGGGGAGTCAAGAGCTCAAATGAAGGGACCTCTGCCACTTGAGCTGACAGGAGAGCTGGCAGCAGCATGTTTGACATCCTCTCAGTCATATGCAAAGCTGGGGCAAGATGCTTTGTGCTGGCACATATGTGGGTTCCTCCAGCATTTGCCAGCAGTAAAAGGACTCTGTAGTTCCAGACACCAGTGTGGCTCCCTGGGTATGCTGGTGAGGCTGGTGGTGGGTCTTTGTATGCCTTACCTGCACAAGTATACAATTCTGCCAGCATGTTTTAGCAGAGACGAAATAATATGTTCTTCTCTGGCTCCATTCTTGAAAACAGTGGAACTACTTTGGCAGCAACAGAAAAATGAATAATCAGCTTCAGCAGACACTCAATCCAAAAAGTTTCATGTCTGATGGGTATATCTGGCACAGCCATCAACAGTCTACAACAGAGGTTCCTAACAGAAGCACTGAGCAAATACCTTACCAGCCTTGCCCTAAAATACTAATGTTCAGATTGAGAAGCCACGATTTTACCATTGGTTTTGTGGAACACAAGTGTTTAGAAGGCATGACGGATCTCCAGATGTGTTGGAGAAGGAAGAGCAATTGCTGTTGGATTGTAATCAATCCCAAAGCTTTCCACAGAGAAACACCATAAAAGAAGGCATTTCTGTAATCTACTGATATACAACACCATGAATATGGACCAGCAGAACTGACTTCAGAATTGACTCAGGTTAATGTAAAATTAGCTTTAAAAGCTAGTGAAGTCAAAACACAAAAGGATTCACTGGAAAATTGCCAGGAATTAAAAAAAAAAACCAACATGAAGCTTCTGCCATTATTTTCTGTATTTAATTTTACTCATTGAAGCTCTGCACTGCACTTTTCAAGCTACACAAACCATTGACATCTCTGTCATACCTAATCCTGTCTTCTGTGGCTTCAGCAGTAGCTTTTAGCCTACGGCCCAAGCTGGAGAAGGTGCAAAGGCACCTTTCTGCAGGGGTGAGTAGGAGAAAAACCATTCTCAGGCAATTCTCCCTCTCCAACATGTGAGATTTATTTTCTGCTTCCCCAGAGCCCCCCGAGGAGGGACCTAGGTGGCCCTCAGTTGCTCCAGAGGAGCCAGTTCTTGCTGTAGCACTGCACCCCTCTTGCCTCTGGACATTTATAACCTGCTCCCACCTGTCTCAGCTTGGTTGTACACTCTGAGCCAAAGCTTTGTCTTCTACAGCTCTCTTCTGAGTCACCCTCAGAGCTCTGGCACCTTTTGTTGCAGACCAACATGCAGAAATGTCTGGGGGTTTTTTTCTTCCTTTTGACTTCTGTCTTCCCCTTTGTTTCCTTTATCAGTGTGAGTTATGAACCTGCAGAGGTGTTCTGCGCCTGCGGATTTCCTATGTGACTAGCTTTAACGTAAGGGAGTAAATACTGCAGGTTTGTCTATTAGTATGAATAAGTAGAACTGTGTATATATATATCTATGCACCAATATAATTATATGTGTATATATAGAGAGAGAGCAACATAAGTACACATAATTACAAGTATGTAAATATAATGAAACAGCGTGCATCTAACAGAAAATTTCTTTTTAAAAAAATATTAAGCTTCTAGATTTTATTAATGCATTGAGTATCTGGAAAACCAGCCAAAACACTGATTTTAATACCAAAGTGAAAAAACCACAGACTTCCTGTTTGGTTGAAATAACTGTGCAAAACAGAGTTTCCCCAAGATAAGGTTATTTGCTTTTGGGAACAAAAGCCTGAACACGAACGCCGACGCTGCCTCCTGGGCAGCTGATGCTGCAGCCCCGGCGGAACCAGATGGCAGCCAGCTCTCCCCAGCAAAGCTTTGATCTGTGGTGACTGGTTCCTCCGAAATCTCTCTGCACCAGAGGCCTTTGCTTCTGCATGGAGGGAGGGTATTATCAGATCTCACTGGAGACAAGGGCACGTTCACAACCTTACCTGTGACCGCTAAGACCAGGCATCTGTCTTCAGGGGGATACATTAGCAGACCAAAGAAGTGGAGGATGCTCTGCCAGGGGCAGAGCCTTCCAGAGAAGCGAGTTATTTCACAAGCACCTTGCAAATACTGGGTGCTGCCACGCATTTATCTTATGCATCATCTTAGCCATGCATGATATGAGTGAGATCCAGCCCCGGTACAGCTAGCTAAATCATGCAACACAAACCACACTAAAGAGACTGTGCATCTCTCAGGAACAGACCCCAGTGGGCCAGAGTGCCCACTAGCTTGTGTTGGTTCAGTTCTAGGAGTCATCAGGATGCTTTATTTACATGAGGTGAGAATCAGATGCAATAATCACCAGTAAACCTTCAATGTACCATGAAAAACAAAAATATCTGAGCCCAGGTCTTGAATAAACTACTTCTCAGTATATATACCTGTGGGAAATAAATATCCTTTTGAGTTTTTACTAGAGTCCTCGAGGAAGAGAATGAATATCCATGTTATGGTACAAAAAAGCACCACCAACACCAAAAATCCCATATTACAAAACTCTAAACTTTTGGGACCGAAAGGCCATCCGTTTTGAAAGTGCAAGAGAACTCTAGATGCCCACTGCCTCCCAGGTATTTGTGCCTGGATTTTTCTTCCCCTTTAAAGAGATGCTTAGGACATATACCAAGAAAAGGAATATACAAAAACATCTCTCCTTCGAACGACACTACTCTCAGAGTTGCAGGTAGTGCTGGCCTCATTTTGTTGTTATTGCTCCTTTGTACCACCAAGGTGGCTGGGTGCAGAGTTAGGCTGGTGTATTAATTGCCCTTTAAATAGAAAGCACACTCATATTTGACCAGAACATCTTGCTCAAATCTCACGTTTGGGTCCCTTTGAGGTGCAAGCTGGCTTCCAGACACTTGCATCTACTCATATCAGGGCTCCATTTTGTCCTTAGAGAATGAGAAGTCACAGTTATGAACTGTGAGTATGGAGAGGACAGAGACACTGCCAGACTTCTGCCCTGGGAAGAGGCCAGGAGGGAAAATCCAACCAAGTAGCAGTTGCCGACAATGCCTTCCTCTCAACCCTTGTATATATACTGACTCCTTGCAAGCACCAGTACGGTAACGTTTAAGAGATGATTACCATCTCACCTCCACCTTACCATGCTTGCACACGCCTCATACACTGGATAAAATGGCAAGTCCAAGATGGGGGGAACTCTATGGCCTCCCATGTCACCACCCTCATCTCTCTTGGGAGAAAGAGAGGCCTTCAGAGAATTGCAGCTGTATTTCACTGTTTGTTACTTAAGTACAATAACCTCCCTTAATTTCCCCTTTCCTGTCCTCAAAAAAAAAAAAAAAAAAAAAAAAAAGCACCATTTTCAGCAGCTGCAAACACGAGTGCAGCCTATTTGTGTCATCTGTGGCTCAGGTGAGAAAGCAAATTTGGGTAATCTGCCAGATCCCAGCCTTGCTGAGCTTGATTGTAGTGTGTGTTAGCCCAAAGCCTGGCCCTGTTGCACTCCCCAGCATAATTCCCACTGACTTCAAACGGGTCCCAGGTCTGGTGCAATGACTCCTGCAGGCTTGGCATCAGGCTTTAAATCACTGTACAAAGTCACTCGAGAAGCTGTCGGCAGTCAGAAATGAGTCATTAGTATGCTGCCAACACAGTATTCAGTGACAAAACCCAGCTGCCACTGTAGTCAAGAATGCAGTTTCTTTAGCACTACTGTAAGTCTTATTAGCATAGAAATCAAGTGTATGTATGTAATTGAATTTCTTTGTCGCATCCCAGTGTGAGATTTTCCATCAATCCTGATTGTTACTAAATTTGAACTAACAGCCCATATTTGCACTTAAGCAACATCTGAAAGAGGACTACACAAAGAAAGACTTTCCTAAGTCAACACATCCTAGAAAACAGCAGCTGCGCAAAGGCAGAGGCAAGCAATATTTCATTTTCCTCCTCATGGCACCCTGTCTTTTGGCAGCTCTGCTATAAAACTGGGTTCTGCTGGCAGCCTCGCATTTTTCCTTTGAAGAGGAGAGCTGCAACACAGCCTGTGTGAGAGCAGGGGCTGTACCCAGCAGGAGAGTCTGTCTGTCAGGCTGTTGCCGTGCAGGTGACTGCTGATTAAGAAGTGAGATAATACCATAGATACAGTTCATTTTAGGCCACTGATCAAATGCAACTCCTGGAAAAGAAAGAAGTAATAAGGCCAAGAGTGTTTAGGAGACTAATTTCAGGATTAACTTCACTGACACAGGAGTGACTCTTCAGAAACAAAATGAGTCTCAGAGACATAGGAATTGCCTCTGGGGGTTTGGGATGTGCTGGGGGTGGATGAGGACTGACTAACCTAGCCTTCACTGACATGGCAGCCACCATCATGTGGCTGGCTGCCTTTTCATTGGTAATTTCTCAAGGAACTATATTAATCCAGATGAACCACATAGCCATATTTTCCTATATTTTCCAAACATAACTGTGGTCAAAACCACAGATACCCGATGAGGTGGAAAAAGGTGGTGAGTGAGGAAATTAAATGTTGCCTTCCTGTGTAGATAGTCATTGCAGACCTTAGTTTGGGTTGAGTTGCTAATCACTGTGCTGTGAACACATCCCTCCATCTTTGTTAATACAACGATGCTCCATCAAGGTCACTGTTCAAGCATTTTACAAGGCCATTAGCCCTTTCCCATGAAGTCAAGGAAGCATATATCAGACCCCCAGGCAGGGTCCAAGATGGATCTGAGGTATTGTCACTCCACAAAATGTCATGGTTCAGTATATCACAAGATTCTGATATGAAGCAGTTTCCCCTCAGATAGCCACAGAGTTTCAGGAAACATGACTGTTACTCCTACAGTTCTCAGGACCTTTGCAAAGCAGGATTTTGCTCCTGGATTTTTTTCTTACAGCAATAACCGCAACAAAATAGAGGCAATGGGGAGAGAATTACTGCTAGTGTTGGATGCTCTGTAGGTGGCAGATCGTAGTCAGGTTTTTCACAGTACTTTGCAAAGCCACGTAATATAGTTCTTATGAAAAGGATATCATCACCCACTGCCAGGAGTGGGCAGACATGGAGTTCACCTCAGGGTCCAAAAGTTCCCGCTGAATTTTTAATTCCTCAAGCAATAAGCCCCTAGATCAGGAGTCTTCTGAATCAGTCAGAACGAAGGAGTTCCTCCCCTGCTACAATTCAACAATACAACATAAGACATTCTTGGAGCATCCAGGAGCAGATAATTCCCACCATGAGACATAGCCTCTAGCCTTGGTTTCCACTGTGAAACCCTGGGATGAGGGCAGGCTGGATTTTCCCCTTGAGAAGTCAAGAGGATGGGAGGGAGTGAGTAGGCCATGTGTGGGTAGCATTAGCTTTTCACTGGAGTTCCCATCCATGTGCTGATTAATTGCACCTTGGTGAAATACTGGGGCCTGACTTCTGGGCCCCAAGTTGGAGCTGACCTGTGAATGAGTCACAACCTAGCAGAATGTTTTGGTTTTCTGATTGGCTTCATGTTCCAGAGTCAGAACCTGGCCCACCTGTATCTTTGTGGCTCTGCCCTCAGCCAGGTGGTCATGGTTGGGGTGGTCAGTGAGGCCAGGATTATATTAACCAGGAGCTGATAAAGCAGCTGATGGCAGCGTAAAATGATGATGGCTGAACCAGCACAACACTTGGTCAAGTTGTGTAATTGTGTCTCTCTTTGGACCTCTCTAAAACTGACGGTTGTTCCAGGCTTGATCTATCATTATTTCATTTTTCACTTCTCCTTGGCTTTTCTTTTGATACCTTGATTTCAGTTATTGCGTGCTCAGTCCCTTCTCAATTTTGCACAAAATCTCATGTATAAAAGGTAATAAGTTAGGAAAACATAAGGATTTCAGAATAAGGAAACCCAGATCTGATGGTTACTTTAGGGCACTATCAGCCAGGGCCGGGAGACTTCCCCTGCTACCCTGTGGCTTCCTTTGCCCTCCTGGCTCAGGAACACCAAGCAGCTCCCTGCCTACCCTCTGCCAAGCAGGGAGGATCAAGCAATGCTTTTTGAAGACACAAACTAACTTCTGTTAGCATTTGTAGAATGCTCTACAACTACTCTGCAACAAAGCCTTACCAGGCGTTTCTCCAGGAGCATAATCCTGGCTCTGTCCCTGAGTTGGTGTTTTTGGCAGCAAGTGATATAAACTGGGGTACCTCTGATGTCAGCATTGCATTGGTCAGATCCTGTTGCAGATACTAATTATCCCCAAGGACATGTGAGTGCATTTGCTCCAGCAAAACACTTAGCATTAGCTTATATCACTGCCAGCCTGTCTCTCTTGGGGACTTTTTTCTTTTTTGGCTAATATGTTGATTTAGTAAATATTTATAAATCCATGTTCTTACAAAACTGCAACACTGGATATCACTCCCTTTTGTTCAAAATTGTTTACAGAAATAGGCACAATTATGTTAAGATTCCTAGTTAATACTTGTTAGGTTAAAGGCAAGAGATCCTAAGTGAAAAAGGGGTGAGAGGAAAAGCAGGAATTTGTTACAGCAAAGTTCAATGATGCCTTGAAGCCCTCGTAGCTGAAGCTCGAATAGAAAAAAATCTCTTTCTAAAACAGAAAACAAAAAGAATTCAAAAAGAAGGCAGTGAAAAATGAATGCCCAAGATAGAATATCGAATGCTAACCTTCAAAAAGTGACAGATAGATAGGAAGAGGTTGCCTCTAGAACATGGCACAGAAAGCCAGGTGGTGCATGGAAAATGTCAAGAGGGTCACATCTTCCAGAGAGAGAATGCCTTGTGCTGTTAGTGTTCAGGGAAGTGCTTCTGCCGAGCCCAGGCCACTGGGCTGCCAACCCACCACTGCTCCTTCTGCTGCACCCCAAGCACATGCTTTTTCCCTCTGCTCTTTCCCCTACCCACAAGGGGCCAATGCCCCTGCACAAAGTGTTTCTGTCCAAGGGAGTCAGCAAACCACAAGAGCAGTCACCCAGCAGGGCAGTGGACTCCAAAACAGAGCAAATACAGCTGTTTACACCAGACAACTCAGTTGCAAAGTTCTGACTTTATAGCATGAAACTTCCAACTCCCACAAATTTTTAGCAGGGCTGAAGATTAAAGAGAAGCCAGAATACAACTCAAAATGTCAACAAGGAACTGTGGTGCCCTCAAGGAAATGGAAGGAACCTTTTGACAACAGGAATATTGGGCTTAGCTTTGGACTACCTAGCCCGTGGGCTTCCCAGTGGCCACAGTTGTATGGCTTTTGCTCCCCTCCCCTAGGAAGTCTTCCCTGTCCCTGCTGCTGCAGCCATGCGTTGTACTGATTCAGCCATCATCATATTTATGCTGCCATTCGTTGCCTGATCACACAGGCCAATGCTGAACTCAGCAACAGCCCCTCAGAAGTTTCATTCAGACAGTCCTGCCATAGATTCCTGTGGGCCTAGCTCTTCCCCTGCCCACTGTAGTGCCAGCATCACCTGCTCGACACAACAGAGAGAGATGGCTCCCTCAGTGGCCCTTCACATGGAAGGACACCACCATGAGAGCTCAGCAAGATGCAGCCAACCCCAACAGAAGCCACACCCAACAGGAAGCTCTTCCAACTCATTGGCTCCTGGTTAATATAATCCTGGCCTCGTCCACCACCCCAACCACAACCACCTGGGTGAGTGCGGACCACAGAGACACAGGTGGGCCAGGTTCTTCCTCTGGAACAAGAAGCCAAAAGAAAAAAGAAAATGTTCTACTAGGTTGTGACTCATTCACAGGTCAAGGTGCCAAATGAAGTGCTGGGGCCTGAGTTGTGGGCCCCAAGTTAGAGTTGACCTGTGAGTGAGTCACAGTCTGCTGGATTATGGCAGGACATTGCGGCTCAGGTGGAGAACCTAGTTGTGAAGGTGCGCTATGTGGATGCCCATGTACCCAAGAGTTGGGCCACTGAAGGATATCAAAATAACCAGTGGGTGGAGCAGGCTGCCAAGATTAGAGTGGTTCAGGTGGATTTGGACTGGCAGTGTAATGGTGAATTATTTATTGCCCAGTGGGCCCATGAGATGTCAGGTCATCAAGGAAGAGATGCATCATATAGATGGGATCAAGATCAAGGGGTGGACCTGACCATGGACATTATTGCAGAGGTCATCCATGAATGTGAAACATGCTGCAATCAAGCATTCCAAGCAGTTAAAGCCTCAGTGGTATGTAGGACAATGGCTGAAGTATAAATATGGAGAGGCCTGGCAGATTGACTATATCACACTGCCACAAACCGGCCAAGGCAAGCACCATGTGCTTACAATGGTAGAAGCAACTACTGGATGGCTGGAAACGTATCCAGTGCCCCACAGCACCGCCCAGAACACTATCCTGGGCTTTGAAAAGTAAGTCCTGTGGTGACACAGCACCCCAGAGAGAATCAAGTCAGACAAATGTACTCATTTCTGAAACAACCTCATAGAAGCCTGGACAGAAGAGCACAGCATCGATTGGGTGTATCACATCCCCTACCATGCACCAGTCTCCAGGAAAATTGAACGATACAATGGACTGTTAAAAACTACACTGAAAGCAATGGGGGGTGGGGCCTTCAAACACCAGGACACACATCTGGCAAAGGCCACCTGGTTAGTTAACACAAGAGGATCTGCCAATCAAGCTGGCCCTGCCCAGTCAAAACTTCCACATATGGCAGACAGAGATAAAGTCCCTGTAATGCACATGAGCACTACCCCTTCCAGTTCAGGGGTGGGGGGGGGGCAGCAGGAAGTGGGCACCTGCTGCTCAGCTCCCAGCTGGGTCTAAACCACCACAATGCTCCACTGATTAAATAGAAGGCAGACTCTATTCACTACCACAGGAACTATAATTTCAGGTTTTTTATATTCATGTAGGTATTTTGTCTGTTATAACTTAATGCTTGTTCTATGGCTTGGGGCTTCCCCTTCCCAGTTACAAGTGTTCTTGATTGACTGAGTTGAATTGTGGATATGGCTTCCTCTTCCCTTGAATAACATCTTCCAATGCTCCACTATAGTCTTTATATTGCTGCACAGCTCAGTACACTGCATTCAGAGCCAAGTAGGCATTTCCTTTATATATTTATTTTGAGCAATCTCAATATGCTATGACTGGATTTTTCCACACATATCCTGTTTTGCCAATTACCCAGCCCAGCACAGAAAGCACCACCATTACCAGGAGGCAGATGCATAAGCAGATATAGATTTTATTATCTATCCCCATAGGGCACAGAAATGACACTACATGGCTGGTAACAGAAGAGAGAAACCCCCTCACCATGGGTGATATAACAAAAGGAAAAGTGAACATAACTACAAACTCAATAACAGAAGAGAAAAGAAACCAGGCGATCACCTCAACAATCGAGAGGGAGACCAACCCCAAAGATCACCATAGCCATGCACAAACCACCCAAGGAAATACCAGAGAGGTGTACCAGCAGTACATGATACATTCCACAAAGGTACATGCCCAAACTATGACAGATTCCAATAGGATAAGCAATCAAATCCATTACCAGTATTACCCTTGTCCCATTGTTGTGCTGGTTCAGCCACCATTATTTTACACTGCCATCAGTTACCTGATCACACAGGCCAACACTAAACTCAGCAACATGCCCTCAGAAGGCTTCTTTCAGACAGTCCTGCCATAAATTCCTGTGGGCCCAGTTTCTCTACTGCCCACTGTGGTGCCAGCATCACCTGCTGGACACAACAGACAGAGATTGCTCCCTCAGTGGCCCTTCACATGGAAGGACACCACCATGAAAGCTCAGCAAGATGCAGCCAGCCCCAACAGAAGCCATACTCAACATGAAGCCCTTCTAATAAATCGGCTCCTGGTTAATATAATCCTGGCCTTGCCCACCACCCCAACCATGACCACCTGGGTGAGGGTGGAGCCACAAAGA
>JAVSBS010001867.1:0-31966 GCA_033124195.1 Coracias cyanogaster | reverse complement strand
AAAAAAAAAAAAAGTTTCTGTGGTTTATGTACATTTTTGCCACATTAGTTTTCACTCATTCCCACTCTTCATGAGTCAATTTGAGATGGTATAGTATGCTGCAAAGCTTAAAAACAATTTTTTCTTTGGCACTAGTACTTCACGAATCAACCATCTGCTGCCATTAAATCTATCTAGTTCTAGCAATACTAATAATTTCCTACAGTGAATAAAGGTTGAAGATGAAGTAATAGAATTTTCCAAAGTAAATTTAATTCTTTAGTACTTGAGACTAAAAATGTTGCTTTATGGAAACTGCCGAGTATGTTCAAGAGAAATCATTCAAATTTGTTTTAATAAGGAATTGGTTAAGCTGTAGAAAGTTTCACTTATGTCTCGTTACATCATATCATGTTTCAGAAGTGAAACAATCATTTAAAACTTATTAAGCAGAATTATATTTTCTTATGCTGGGATTTCTTTCCCCTCATGAGTACAGTTTGATCTGTGCATCTCTATTTCCACAAGTCAGACTGGTAGCTTGTTGCTGTTATCAGATTCTCTAAAGAACATAAAAGAATTGTCTTCTTCCTGGTTCTGCGCAGCTACAAGCCCACAGGTCCCACCAGAGCTGGGACACCAGCTCCTGCAGGTTATCAGTTACTTCCAGCTGCCCCTAGCCAGTACTGATCCCTGAAAACAAGCTATGGAGGATCAGTCTTGCTCCCATATGTTTTTCAGGGTCTGTAGGGTTCTTGTATCATGATGCAGCAAAACCTACTTAATTATCTCCTCTTTCAGGCTACTTGCTCCTGATCCTGTGCAGCAGACTAGTCTCTTGGCTCCCATACATGCTCAGAAGTTTCCTGGGGGATCTCAGGGAACAGCACACTGAACTTGTTCCAAGCTTCATTGCAGTTTGGAATTGGAGCACCTCCCTGCAGAAATCCCTGGGGAGAACCTGCCCATCCTGGGAGCATACACTCAACCTCGCTCTCTTGTGCTGAAAATTCAGCACGTTTCATAGCAGCTGATGGCTTCTCCTCTGGCATGGGGACATTGGCTTCCCAGTGCCTTTTGCCCTGTCTGGTGGATAGTGTGCTTGCTTGCTCAGGAACTGCAGAGCTGACGTGCACAATCTTCAGCCCAAGAAACAGGTACCCCTTGCACCTGCATGCAGGAGAGGAGACCTGGCCCTCAGGCTGCAGGGGTTACAGGGGGACAGGGCAGGGATCTCACCCTGCTGTAGAGGAGGGCCCAGTTCATAGCCTAGAGTAGAAGATTTAGAGGCCAGAAGGGCAGCAGGCAGGAGGGAGATGGGCTGTACCAGGACTGTAGCATTCATCTGTAAGCAGAAGACAAAGATCCTTATTTCCACTTCCTGGATTATTATTCACTTTCTGCTTCTGTGAGTTTCTGCTTCATATAAAATGTAGATTTCAAGTGGCCTGAATCTGCTTGATGTGCGGCATGTACTCCAAGCTTCCTAAGCTCTGGAAGCAGCTTTGCACTCCCTGGAGGCTACCTCTGTGGGGTTTCCCCATTGCCTTTCAGAGGTGCCCTCTCCTCCTTGGCTGTAGAGAAAGCATAGGTGTTTGGGTTAGGCCCTCTGGCTTTCCCAGCTTTGTCTGCCCGGGTGTCATGTAGGTGGATACTCCTACAACATGACCCACCTGACCTATTTTAGATGTCTACCTCGGAGAAGGATGCATCACAGGAGTGGCTGTTCTTGTCCACTGAGTATGAAGAGAAACTGTAGATGTTGAGAAGTAGGTGAGATGACTCCCTTAAAGATGAGTGCTTGGAGTATATAGACTTGATTTGCATTAATTGCTGATTTAATTTCTTCCGGGTTTAGATGAACTGTGGCATCATAGTTCACCACACTGTCTTTCTTGTTTATGCTGGAACCCCAGCATAATTACATGCTTTTGGTGAAGCCAGTGGCCCAGCAGCTGTGCCTCTGAGGAAATTGTACAGCTGGAAAGAATAATAGTATTAAACTCTTCACTGTAAATAGTGTCTTATCACAAACGCTTTGAAACTCGTTCAGCATTTTTTACTTAGAAGCTCGTATGGTGTTTTTGATCTTGTTACTTATTTTAGCTCTCATCCTTCAAAACTTAGCTTAATTGTGCATTATATGGAAATCAAAGTTTGAATAGTCTTTCAAGGTAAGGATTTTACAAAACGTGCGTGGAGAATAAAGCTTGCATCCCTCTGTTGACTGACACTTCAGGAATGCAAAAAAATGAAGACTTATTCTGTATCTAGCTAAAATTACTTAACTACGGCTTTTTTGGAGTAGTGTTTGTATCAATGTACATATTAACTGAAATTCTGCCATGTAATGTTCATACTCAGTCTGGGATCTGGAAGTGAAATTGTTCTTTCTCACTTCTGAGTCCTCACTGTTAATGAAGAGCCTGTGAAGGGATTTAGCCTCACGTGAATGATGTAAAAACCCAAGCGGAGCCTGGCTCTTGTTCGAAAAGCCACGTGAACTCCAGTGTTTAAAACACACAAAGTGTTTTAAATTTTTTTGTTTTTAAAGATGGCTGCTGCAACTCAAGAGACTGAACAGTGTGAAACTAAGTATGAAAATAATGTTCTTACTGATGCTGTTTTGCCTGTAGTTTCTTATGACCCTGTGGCAATAGGTCCCAGCTGCCTTCTCTCTAATCTGTGTAGATTTTGTACCCCAGAATTTGGGGCTGAGTGTTTGAGAAGGAATCACTTTAATCTTGTCCTTCAAAGGAAAGGGAGCCGGGCTGAAATGAGTATGCATTTTTACTGCTTTAGGAGTGGTTTGTGGAGACCTGCGTGGTTCTGCTTTCTTCGCAGGTTGCAGTCAGGTTTTGGGGGTATTGACATAAGTGCTTCATCAGGAAACTCATCACTGACAAAATAAACCTGCTGTGACAAGCAAAGCTTCAGACTTGGAAAGCTCACAGGACCTCTTCTGTTCTTAGCCATTGACTGTCACTACTCTTTGTCATGGGATGGTTGCTGTGTTGCCAAGAATAAAGAAAAAGTCTTGGCTTGGGCACTGCAGGGTGAAAGGAAAGGATAGTTTCTTGCCTCAAATTCAGCCACCAGCGAGAAGTCAGTGACTTGCTTTGCAAGTCTGGATTATTGCTTAAAGGCAGGCTACTTCAATACCAAGTTTTATATTTTGGGACAATCTAATTCAAATTAAAATGTTTGTTTTTATAGATGGAGTTAGCAGTAGCACCACTGTGTCGGCGAGTCTCTGACCTAGGAAAATCATACAGACAGCTGAGGTCATTCAGGTGAGTTGAACTGGCAATTGGCAGCATGGCCAAACTGTATTTCAAAACGGATTTATTGCCTCATGTTAGTTCTGACTGAACTGAGAGCTTTTCTGGCAACACCCACCTGCAAATTAGAAATAGATGAAAGTTCTTTGAAATTTTATGCAGAGTATAACTATGATTTAACAATCTTTGTCATGCAAATGTTGGCCAAATTGTACTTTTTTTGTGTTGCTTTCAGTGCAACTTCTGTATGACAGTGAGTTCTAGAGTTACCTTAAGTGTTTTCACTGTAAAATTTGCAGTCCTGTGTAGTTTAATTAAAATAGGCAACTTCAGTAAATTTTTACAAACGGAACCTATCTTGAAAACCTAAGATGCAGACTAATGGAAAAAAATGAGATGATTCTATCGTAACACAATATTGCCACCATATAAGCATTTTTTCTAATGCATAATGTAAGCTTTTTCTTCCTTTGACAAGTATATTATTACATTTTTCCAGACCACTGCTGTTCCAGACCAGTGAGCATATTGCCAGTAGCCCAGCTCTGGGAGAGGTTATTCCATTCAGCATTATTCTTCAGTTCTTATTTACGAGAGCACCACCAGAGTTAAAATCACCCTTCCAGGTAATAAGATCAACCTGTCTTTCCTTTCGAGATGTCCTAAGGAGGAATGAACACTGTAGTTCACCCTAGTTATTTTAATTAAAAAGTATTCAAGCTCATACTCTATATGATTTGTTGGCTTTTGTTTTTATTGTGGCAAAGGTGTAATGGTCACTGACTTCATATTTTGATTCGCTAACAGTAGGAAGAACATAACCTACTTTCAAATAGACTCTCAGTTCTTTAATATTCTGTCAGCTCACAGAAGAAATTGCAGGTCTTATCTCAGACTGCAAATTGCCTGGATCCTGCTCGTGTAAGAGGCAGGAAATCTAGATTCAAACCCCTGTCAGAATTGGGCAAATGGCTGATGGAGGAGATCACCTCTGAGCTCCCAAGTAATGCACAGGGCTATTTCTGTTAATTGTCTCTGATTCCTTAACTCATTCTACATCACTGCAGTATTAAGAGAGCCTCATATGGCCCTCATTTATGTCATCTTTGATTCTGAGTTTGGTGGGTGTGTTTCCTTTCTCACATTTATGTGTAATTGGGGTTTGTTTGTGTTTCTCTGTATCAGAGGGCTGAGTGGTCCATTGCCCGCTACTCCCAGTGGCTTGATGATCATCCATCTGAGAAAGACAGACTTGCTCTCATACGGTAAAAATCATGCTTCTTTCTTTACATTTATGATAATGGAGCAGTAACTTATCTGCACACCAGGAGTGCTCTTGAAAAGCGAAAAAAATGTGCTATAGGAGATGTATCGTAAATACTATTACCATCCCTCCACGCATGGGATCAGTTCCAAAATGGGACAATATATATAAATGGAACACACCCCTGCCCCCCGCCGTACCCAAACTCTCCAGTGCCTTTGGAAGGAGCACATAATCCACCTGCAAAAGAAGGAAACCATGAACAATGATGGTTTTAATTAATACTATATTTTAGCAAAACTGCCTCTCTCAACTGTTGGAAAGTCAAAGCTACGGCCATCCTGTCTTCTGTGTCAGGAAAGCGAAGCTTTGGATGCTTAAGCAATGAAAATGTAGATGGGCATTTAAAAATGGAAGGTGGTTGTTAGACCCTTGTAATGTTATTCTTCAGGAAATCAGCCTGGGATCTTTAGGAAGTGATAATTACGTCAGATTTTTAAAAATCTACCTAGGATATGTGACTTTATGGCTAAATACTATTTTACATTGTAAAATGTTATGAAAAGTTATGAAGAGTCTTGGTTTTCAAAACAAGCAGATTTTGGAAGTATGTTAGAGAGAACAGATATGTTGGATGAACGTGAGAGAGCCAGCCGGAGGATCCTTGGGATTGAAGGCTCAGATGATCATTTAGCTCCTAATGCCCTAACTCTTCTGCCCATCTTCTTGTTGTCGTGTCCTGGCCTTGGTGTCACCCACTCCAGTGGCACAGGAAGGGTTTTCACACTTAGCTGCACCAGGCTCCATCAGGCCTGGAGCCAGCTCTGTCCTTGAACTGCTGCACATGGATGATGCCAGCTTTTGCTGAAATCATGAAAGCTGACTTTTAAGTTCCAGCCAGCAGTGGATGTGCTTGAGAAAATCAACCATTATCTGCCCACACTTTTAGAGCGGCCAAGAGGAGTCTGCTATAAATACTTACAATTCTTGGAGCTGATAGCGCTGCACAGTCCGGTGTAGTCCTCAGGCCAATTACAGAAATTCTGGTTGATCACCAGTAGATGTTAGTAGGATTTATTTCCAAAATATTGAAATGCAAACTATGTCTCTTTATATGTGTATTGAAAGAGTATTTTTTGAAAATAATACATGTTGTTAGTCTAGTTTGGCTACAGCTAGGTTGTCTTGAATCTGAAGCCATGACACCTTGAATTACAGGGGAATGGATGATAGATACAGGGCTTATACAGCTGTCTATGTAACTTATGAATATTTTGATTGTAATTTCTGTCCTGATAGTACTGGCAAAACTGACAACATTGAATTTCAGATATGTTAGGGAAAGCCAAGAATGCAAATCATTTGAGAACTGATGGGATTTTGTCCTCTTCCGTCTTTTTACACAAATTTGAAAATGCCATCCTTAAACTACAACACATTTTTGTCTTTGCCTGCAATTAAGTTTCATCCAGACAGATTCAGTTAATGGGCTTGCTGATGGTCATGTTCAGACACTGATAAATTGCTCTGACCATGGAGGTATTAAGGGACATGCCTAGGGATAAGGCTTTTGCGCGGAGAGAGTGTCATCCATTAGACCAGGTAGCATAGCTGGAATACTTAAACTTTTCATTTCAGTCCTTTCATTGAATCCTTTATTCATTTTGCTTGAGATACCACTATTAAAATATTTTAATTTTGTAATCTCAAGAATGCGCTGCTGCAAGCCTACCACTTGGCAAGGTTATCACATGAGAATTTTAGAGAGACACTGTGGTCCTTTTGCTTTGCACTGTGGAATGATTGGTCATTGTTTGGACATCCATCCTCCTAGGTCATGGAAATGACATCTTTGAAGATCTGCCCTGCCCAAAGGCCTCTGTTGGTACTCCAGTGGCTCTTTCTTAGTCTTGGTACTCCAGAGCAAGGCTGTTTGTCACTGCCCACGCTTGACTGCTTCTCCATCCATCCCCAGGCCCAGCGCTGGCAGGCAACACTCATGAAGCTTTGCTGAGCCACATGAATTAACTACACTGGATTTGTTAAGCAGACTCTTTCCTCGGGTGGTTTGGCTGGCAGCTGGTGTAGCGCTGCATGTCTGGGAGCAAAGAGCAGGGGCTAGCTGAATGATGTGAGTGAAGGGATGGTTCTCCTTTGCAGACACTGGTAACCTCTGTAGGTATTGCTGTATGCATTCACCTTGTTACCATCTCCTCCTATGCCTGTTAGTCAGTTTTGAATAGGCCAGTTATCTGTACATAAGGCAGGCAAGCAAAAGTCAGTCACTAGAATGACCGTATTTCACTTGTACTTTTTAAAATACTCCACTGGAAGATTTCTGAGCCCGCTCTTCATGTGTCTCATATGAACCTAAGTTGAACTACAGGCATCTTGCTCATTTGTCTGGAGTCTTTTTTCAGCCACTCTCTTCAAGCTTTTTCTGCCTTGTAATTCTTCAGCTGCGCTAACTGAACCTTGGATGTTCTGAGCCTTCAGATCCCTGCACTGGCCTACATCAAATTATCTTTACGTTTGCTGCAACCTTGCAAATGGTAATTTTCTGCAACTTCCCTTTGTAACAACTGTGCAATTACTCTAGGGACCTGCTGCTTAGATATTAATTTACTTGTGTTATCAGAATCCTTACAGCTTCATATTAAAGCTAATTGCAGTGCTGCTTCTGCTCTGTGGATCTTAAATGCTTCATATGCAGTATGGTGATAATGCTATGAATTAGTAGCGTTCTGAGCATTTCCATGTGTTTCCTTCTGTTTGTATTCAGCGTGAAGGGTGGGATTTACCTGGCCAGACGTATATTAGCTAGACTCACTTTATGGTCAACAGAGAGAAACAGGCACTGCTGGGGCTGATTCATCTCATCCCGAAGTAGGTACCTAAAATAGGTCAGTTGCGTTGTGTCCTGAAAGCTCCGTTTTCTCTGCTCAGTGGAGGGAGCGTGGGCTGGGACACAGGAGCTGTCTCCGGCAGACAGCTGCCTTGCAGGCATTTAGAGTTAGGTGAGATGACCCTGCTGCAGGCGTCCTCCCGAACCGGGATTGTGTTGAAAGGAGCCCTTCTTTGAGCAGCCAGGGCACTTTTTTTCATCTTTTTAAATTGTTTGAAACTCAGCCTTTCTTCCATGAAAGAAATCCTGTTAGATGTGGGAGGATTTGAACCTCCCTGAAGGCCAGTTCATCATCTCATGGGCCCGATCCGTGTCTTTTACCATTAGAGCAGGAGCGAACTCCCCTTATTCAAGCTCATTGTTGCTAGAGCGGAGTTGGAGGCCAGGCCCAGTGAAGGGTTTGTTTTCATAACAAGGTGATGTCCTGAACCAGAGAGCAGCTCTGACCACTAACCTGCCAGGGGGCAGGGACAAATGCCAGCTTGGGGACCACCACAAAAGCCCCATCTGCGCATTAGGTTCAGTCTGGCTGTGCGCAACAGCCTGACAGCTTTGCCACAAGCAGCAGAGCCGTGCTGGGTCACAGCTCCACGCTGCTTAAACCCAGCAAGCCATGGCCGTGCGGTGTTGCCGGGGGGCTGTGGACACCCCATGACGCCTGCCCCTCCGAGCGTGCCCCGGCCAGCACCACGCTGGTCACAAAACCCTGCCGCTCACTTATCTCGTCGGTCAGCGCACAGTTCCTTTGATACCTCTATTATGCAGTCTGGAATAAACTGGAGATATCTCTTGCTAATCTCTTTTCCTACAGATGATGCTGTTGGAGATCTTACAGTAACTTTTCTGACACTCAATGAAATAGATCTGGTGTCAGACGGATGTGCTTTTACACAGCATATTTTCCGTTTTACTCTTTGCCCTGAGGTCTGCAGAGCAAACAGACTTTTAGAACAAAGTACTGAAGACAAGTCTGGCCCTGCTGTCCTCCCGCTGCCCTGCTAACTGATGGGGATCTGAGTCCGCAGGGCACTATCCCACACTGGACACAGAGATGATCCCTGCCTTTTCTGAAGCTTACCATTTAAATCGGGCTCCATGGACCAAGTCAGAGCCCAGGAGGGCAGCCCTACTATTCACAATTCCATATAAAATTAGCTAATTAATTAGAGTAATTCTTAATGATATGCATTAAGATCCCTTTAAGAACCACAGCCTCAATCATACTTTTTTTTTTTCCTTTTAACTGTAGATATAAATCTTCATGGGTTGAAATTACATTTTAAAAAAGAACTATCTGGGTCTTATATAATCAGCTTGTCCTGATTTCCAAGAAAGCTCATGTTTTTGCTCAAGCAAGTGAAGTAATTTAATAAGTGCTTTAAAATCCTTTTCCTTATGTGGGAGGGCATCTTAAACTTAGATTTTTTTTTTCCTTACTTCTTATGGCATTTTTAATGAAGCATTAATATATGCAGAACGTCCCACCAACCCTCTTTCCATAGCTCTCTTTTACAAACAATATTTGTAATGTATACCATAGCTTGTCTTTTAAAATAGAAACAGATTGCCGAACAGGTTTTATGTCCTTTATTAGACTGGAAGATGCTGAATTTAGGGCATTATTTAGTCTAATCCCTTCAAGAGTATGTTTTGTGTATTACATAAACAGGGTTTCTTCCATCTTCTTAAACATTGGTAATATAACTATAAATTACATCTTTTTATGTGACAACAGCTGTGATTTCTTCTGTGCTGGAGACTTGATGATACTGCCTTCACCCATGATGCTATTTATTTTTCCATTACTACTTAGGCACTGGTGTTTTTACAGTGTCCTCTGCAGGAGCAAACCTTCCTCTATTTAAGATAAGATTTTAATGGTAAACTGGTGTGTCTGAATTAAATTCTCTACTGCCAGCATAATTTACAAAAGCTTGTTTGAGCTAGGATTGGTAAAATTTACCAAAATGTCAACATTTCAAAGCTACTAAACTCGTTTATCTCCTAAAATGAGCTACACCCATGTAGGCATCTTAGCAACTTCAGTGGGCTTATTGTTCCAGGCAGCCAGAGGAGAACCTGCGTGCAGCAGCACCCACCTCACTTTGTCGTAAGCAGATTCCTGCACTGTCCATTTCTGTGTGTCACGGTCCCAAAATCCCACCCTTAAGACTCGGTAACTGTCTTCAGAGAAACAGAATTCCCATCCCGAACGTACTTCTGAAATCATATCTACTTTATGACTATTGGTGCTTTCAGTTACCTCTCCCAGCCCGTTCCTCCCCTGCGCTCTGAAGCAACCTCACCGTTATTCGCTGGACTCCAAACATCCTTTCTCCCTGGATTCATGACTTCTGCCATTTTACTCCCTGGACCTCTCATTACCAGGACTTCTGTTCCTAATGGGATGGATGGGCTTCCTGGCCTGTGGCTATTGTGTTATTCTCAGGGGCAGCGATGCAGAGCAGACTTTCCTGAGCTGACCAGAGCATGACCATGATTATGAGCTGTTTTGTGGTCACTGTGTAGGCTCTGGAGCTCCAAGTGACTGCAGCTGCCTCTTGGCTCTCAGCTTTTAGCCGCTGCAGCCGTTTTTCATCCTCTCAGTCAGTGTGAGGCCCCACGGGCTGCTTTCTTACACCTGCCCACATGGGAGCAAACTGCTGCTTTGCCTTGATGGGTACGTGAAAGAGGTGGTTCTCCAGGTCACTTCTGCTATGCAGGTGCCCATGGCCTCTGTTTGGTGGTAGATGGTTCTCCATGACCTGTTCATTCTCTTAGCACTGCAGTTCCCATCAGTTCTCACAGGATTAGAGTGAAACCCCCACCAACGGGACATGTGGCATTTGCAAAATAGCCATCACAAGTTGAATGCTGACAAGTCAAGGGAGCCTGACATGTTAAATTTGGTGAGAAGTTAGTGCTCACCATGCATATGTCATGGATTAGGCCGTTAGCAAAACTCTTACTGTCTGAGAAGAGCCAAACTTCTGTTTTAGAGCTTCAGGTAAAGTTACTGGTTATGAATTGCATTTTAACATTCAACTTCAGAGTGTTTAAGTAGTTTTACTGGAGATGCAAGGATGGGACATGGGGAAATAGTGAATGCATTTAGTGTTAGAGTACCGAGAAAGTTTTTGTTTTCATTGTTTAATGTAAAGCTGTACAAGGTCTGTTTTAGAAAAATGCCTGAGAATTCACCTTGTACTATTGATGGAGTAGTAATTATTGGTTATCTTTTGAGCAGAAAAGAGAGCTAGTTAAGATGCTCCTGGGTTGGTCATATTGATGAAGTTTGACTGTTTGAAACAACACAAGCAAAGCCTCAGTAAAAGAGCAAGCATAGCAGAGGAGAGCTGACAAAGATCAACTTTGGTCGGCTATTGGTCTCTGCTGGGAAGGAGAAGGGTCTGGGCAGTTCTGAGGCCACCAAACAATTCAGCAAGGTTTTTGTAGCTGCCTTTTGAGTCCTAAGAGGACAGTGGCTGCCACTGATGGAGTTGTTTTTGCCAGTTAAATAAGATTCTTTTTAGGCAGAGGAGAAAGAAAAAAGATAAAAGCTGTGGGAAGGTGTGACAGCAGGACTCTTAATACTGGTGTTTAGCACTTAGCATAACCTAAATCTTATTCCCTCCTGTTTGATCTGATGGGAATAACAGTCTGGCTAAGGATTATCAAGGGCTGACATCGAGTGGGCTTGGGTGCTGCTTTTAGGGTAAAGCTTCTCCCTTTCATCTGAAGGGATCTGGTTATCTCTGTCATCTTTTTCAAAGGCTTTTTTCAAAGCAAGGAGATAAAGTCAGCAAGGAATAGCAGTGTTACCATCTGGACAATGATGCCAGCCCACAACTTCACTGAGAGGTGTCAGAGCTTTCTAAGTTAAGCAGGTCAATATGTTTTTTTCTATTTTCATCTTCTGATTACTTCTAAAAACTATTTGGGCCCAGCAGACTTTGGGGAGTGTACAGAGGAAAAGACAGGGACACTGGCGGGTGGAAGGGGATCAATTCAGCAAGCTGAATGACAGTCACAGTAAGAAAACTGTCACAGGAGTTTCTCGACTGCCTTTTTAATACAAGGGACTATTTGTAGAAGGTAACTAACTAACATCTAACATGTTTAACAGTTTCTGCTGACCAGAGCACTTGAGTGCTGACCTGAGTGGAAATGTGAGACACATCTGTTCTGAAGCATCTTCCCTCAGCATGATGGGATCCTTGAGCCTTCCCTGCCTGCATCTCCCACCTACTGCTCAGTCTGCTCATAGTGTGCTCTGCCCCTCGTTGCCACACAAAGCCAGTTTACCGGAAAAGCATGCTTACCTGCTGTCCCTTTCCCCCAGTCTCACTCCTTCTCTTTAAATCTTGGGATTTAAAACTTATTACCTGTGGATGGGCCTGATCTCTCTGCAGTCCATCATGCTGATGGTCCTTGCTGGGAGTGAGGTGAGCTGCCTTTTCAGTTGTTGCCCCTTTCCCTGTAGACCCTGTGCTGCTCCCCAGAGACCATCGGGAAGAACAGGTTTAAGGTTTTCAGGGAGCTGACCAGGTGCAAAAAATCAGCTTTATTTTGGCTAGATAATAGATATATTATTTCATTACTGTTCTGGCTGTAATTAGAGTAACTTTTCTCTTGCTGTTTGTTGATGTGAAAAAATACAAAGTGACTCTTCAGAGCGTGTTGATCCTTGGTGTAGACCCCTCAGCAGTAACTCAATAGTAAGTTGTTAGCAAAATGCAGCAGCTCTCGAGTGCATCCAGGCTAACCCAAGGGACTGTTTCTGTACTCAGTCACTTTATTCTTCTGAAGCCTCTCAACTCTTCAGTAATGCAGGCCACCCTCTTCTGCATCACCTCGGACAGTGTGCCCTGGACTTCAGCAGACAGGGAGTCTGAAGTCTAGCTGCCCTGCCTGGGGACATCAGGAGCTGTGGTGGGTGTTGGGCATCACCTCGTGCCTGTGCTGTTTCATTCCCATCCTGTGCTCAGACAAAAAGCTGCCTCAGGTTCCTTGGTTGCACGCTTCACTCTCTCTCTCTGTCAAACTCCATTAGCGACAGGCCAGGGCCGCTGGCTGCACGTGTGTGCGCGCTCGCCTGCATGCTTGTGCTACGTGTGGACACGCAGCTCCTCCTGTTGCACGCTGGCAGTGAGGCTTCAGATCAGCAGCTGGCTTCGGTGGGAATGAGAAGTGCTGGCAGGACTGGGTGCAGCCCAGGACCAGCTCGTGGGCCCAGGCTGTCATCGCTGTCACAGGCATCTGGGACCCCAAAGCTCAGGCTCAGCGCTCCAGCAAACTGAGCACAGGCTCTTGGCCTTGTTAATATGTGAACTTTGCTGGAGATTCCCAGCAGGGCTCTGACATGCATAGGGTTTTGTTTTGCTTAGGAAGTTGAGAGCTCTTGGAGGTTTAGCAGTAACTTCACTGCTGGTGACAAAGTGTATTACAGCCCCGCTTCCTCCGACTGTCTCATTTTCTGGTTTGCCAGGCTCATCTGCAGCTGCCCAGTGCTGAAGCATCACACAGGAATCTTGACCTCTCCTGGCTCTCATCATCTTACTCTAGGAGACTGTGTGTATGAAACACAGGACGAGGCTCACTCTTCAGCGTTTCTGCTTTAAGTCTTGGCTCATTAAATGCCTACTTACTGCCTACCACCTCCAGGTGCCAGGAGGCATGTGTGAGTTAGCAGCCATGCCTTAGGTCCCCTGAACTCTTTCTGCAGGAACGCAGCATTTCACCACAGCTTGTCTGCTGGGAGCCGCAGTGACGGTAAACAGAGCTGTGCTTTGGCCCAGCCCACCATCTACAGCAGCTGATGTGTGTTTATACGCATGACACCACAGTTGCTCCATGTTACCATCGCCCTCACCCCCCCCCACCCCGCTGGTCACCAGCTGTGCACTACAAGCACCTGCAGGGATTGGTCTTGCCATGGTACCAAAAGCCAGTGGAGTCCTTGCTGGCAGAGCAGCTGTGCTGGGGGGGTCCCACGCTGCCATAAAGGGATGCAGGAGCCAAAACTCAGGCCCACTTCCCCCCTCACAGTGACCCAGCACAACGATTTCAGCTTGGCTGCTCCGGCGTTGGCAGCAGGACCTGCTGCCCTGTGGGACGGTGGCTGGGAAGGTCTGTGAGGACAGTCTGGATTGGCACTGCAGCTGGCACCAGCCAGACACGGAACAGCCAGGGACCACAAGTGAAATGGGCTCTGGTGTTTGTGCTCCTATTGTCCTAAATGGCACAATTTCACTGTAAAGAGCATCAATGACACATAATATAAACAAAGAGTTTTAGAAGGAAACGCCAAGATCATTTTATCTATTACATTAAGAACTAATAAAAAGGAGAGGAAAAGCAATTCGATTAGAAACCATATTTAAGTACGGCAAAACTAATTTGGCCCACTTAATGAACTATTAAGTCAAAATCTGAGCACATCAGCATTTACAAAGTCTTAGTTTTAGCGATGCTGTCATTCAACTGTACTATTTACTACAGTGGTAGGAAAGGTGGCCCTGTGGTGTAAAGAATGTTCCGTCCTCATCTGTACTTAATTTAATCAGTCACCCCTTTTAGCTTTGCATTGTATTTGTGCAACTCGCAGTCCCACAAAAACATGTAAGAAACCGGCAGAGAGGCAGGAACACATACGCAGGCGGTGTCCGGGTTACCGCAGCATTTCCCAGAGGACAGCGGCGGTTCTAAAGCCTTTGCCAGGAAATCACCTACAGGCATCACGGTCATTCACCAGTGCCCCAGTTTTCATGCTGCAAGTTGTACTCCCGGTGTCTGCAGCAGCTGGAGTCTATTCTTTTCCTTTCTAAAGGTTACCAGTACAGCAATGCGCCCGCGTCTGTGCGTCAGAGCTGTCATTTCAAGCCATCTGCAACACGCTGATTAGAATGTTAACTTGTTTGCTCCTCAGAACATGCGAGAAAGGAGCACTCATGACCCACTACCTAGCGCTTTGTAGGGAAGGCCTTTCTGGCCCCCTTCCTTCCTTCCACAGCAACAAGCAAGGTCCTCTGAGGAAAGTTCCCTAGTAGGGAAGCAGCAGAGGGATTTCAGGTGCAGATCCTGAAGGGCCAGTACTTACTTGTACACTATTTAATTGCTTTAGCTCATTCTTTTTCTTTTCTTTTTAGCGGTGCGCTGGAAGCTTATGTTCAATCAGTAAGAACAAGAGAGGGAAAGGAGTTTGCACCAGTCTATCCCATAATGCTTCAGCTGCTGCAGAAAGCGACGTCAGCCCTTCAGTGAAGGCATCTGGACAAGGCTCTGGAAGCAGGAGCACAGGCAGGAGGGGTCTTCAGCACCACACCCGGCCTTGTGCCTCATGCAAATTCTTCCCAAATGCAGGAGCTTTACCAAGGAAGAAACGTGTTCACGTCCTTCATCTGCGAAACGTCTCCTGGCTTTCCATTTGCAGTAGAGGAAATTATTTATACACAACTACTATAAGTAAATAATACAAATTTCTATGCTGTAATTCTACATCCAGTAAAAGTGAATCATTCTTTACCATTCCTAATTTAGAAAGGTGTAAAAGTAGAACGTAAATATTAGTGTAATTGCTGAGTATCTCTTTTCCTACAAGTATAGTTTTAAACAGCTGGATACATTTTAGCCTTATTCAGAAAAATCATACTTTTGAAACATTACAATAATCAGTTTCCATCTAGAAATTACTAATTTTGACAGAACAATATATTTATAAATAATGTAAATGACCCTATATTGTGCTGCTCTGCACTTGGAAATAATTTATATTGATTTCAACTCTTTTTTGCTTAAACTGTAATAAAGAACAATCCTGAATCCAGTTATCTGAAATTCTTCAGCAGTTTCGTATCTGCAAAGCACCAAAATGTACTCGGGCTGGGTTCATATAAAGACTTCAACGCAGGGCTCCGCAGGGCTGCCTTCCTTTTATAAAATACACAACACCAAATTTTTATGTATTTATTTGAAATAATATACAAGAATATAGTGTGCAAAAATCTGAGGGGGCAACATCACATAGACGTGTTATAAACTGAAATTTACAGTTATGATTCTTAAAAAAAGAAACACACGGCTGTTTAGTACAGGAAAAGCCATGATTGTAGAAGTTCACAGCAGAAGCAATTAAGATCCTAATGCAGCTGCTCTAATTTTGGACAGTTGGAGGAAAAAAAAGGAAGTAAAGTGCAAGTGTTGCACGTACAGTTAAGTGCAAAGTTTGCCCCCACCATAAAGATGTCTTACGGCAAAATAAAATATTGTGGAGTATGTGGCAAAGACAAAAACACAGAGTTAAAACTATGATGGTGACAATATCAACAGCACCATTTTTCTTGAGATATCGATATTTATTGATTTCATCCTGTCCTGGGCCGTTGTTTCCACCCGCAGTAACAGCTCTCGCTAGTGCCAGCTGGTGCAAACACCTCTCACGTGTACACACAGACGTTGTAGGCGGCAACCCAAGCAGCAGCTCTGGTGCTACGTTACACTGCGCTCCCCTGTTCCACATCTTCTGGTAACTTGTTGGCATCGAGGCGGGCCGGGAGGCTAGAGGCTGATAATACATTTTGCCATTTCAGAAAATCCCAGGCCCCAGAATCATAACTAATAATATGGTTGTGCAATACATATTAATCAGTAATAAGAATCAATGTATATAAACAGCTGTTACATATTTTAAAATTCCCCTTTTTGTACATTTTCTTTTAAAAATAAACATTTATACACGCCTCCTTCGCCTTTCTAAAGTACTTTAGCACCACAGGAGATCCATTTTCAAGCCTATATTACCTGATACATATATGAAGTTCGGAAGAAAAGTAAGGCAATTTGGTTTAAAATGTCGATAATTTTAGCTTACTTAATGTTCTATTGTAAAAAAGCAAATCTGCACTCATATTACATCATTTCTGACTTGATGGTGCCAGTATTTTATGGTCACACAAAGTCACAACAAATAGTAAGACCTTGATCTTGCATCTTCTTGCCATCAAGCAACAGCCATGTTGTAAATACAGAGTTAACGGGAAAATTCTGGATTAATGCTGTTGTGAGCCCTGAGAAAAGAGGAGAGAAAACCAGGTGAGTGGTTACCACGCAAAGGGGAACTAGACATTATCTTAAAGCTAGCCAACGCTTGTTTTGAAAGCCACAAGTACTTGTAATCACTGGTCAGTTATTCAGAGGAAAACAAAAGGCCAAACTAGACAATTTTATCCCCTGATCTTCAAAAGACTTTGTCCATCAAGACTTCTTTGTCATAAGCTGGGTCCACCACCATTACTTGGTAAGGCGACCAAGCTGCAAACAAAATTCTTAGTTACCTGAAATAAAACCATTTGAAAAGATATGTCCTGCTGTAAACACTGAGGTAAAAGGTTCTACAGATACTGGCCTGAAGACCCTCAGGACAAGGAAAATCCTACTAGAAGGTAGGATCCTTACCAAGACCAACCCATCACTATTCCTCTCAGTTCTATACAAACACCCCCACCGAGTTCCTTAAGCTCACAGGTGCACATGCAAAGTGAACTGAATCACAGAATCATTAAGGCTCAAAAAAATGTCTAAGATCATCAAGACCAACCATCAACCCAACACTACCATGATCACTAAACCATGTGCTGAAGTGCAATGTCTACATGTTTTTTTGAACACCGCCATGGATGGTGACTCCACCACTTCCCTGGGCAGCCTGTTCCAGGGCTTCACCACATTTTTAGTAAAGACATTTTTTCTAATATCCAATCTAAACCTCCCCTGGTACAACTTGAGGCTGCTTCCTCTCATCCTATCACTAGCTACTTGGGAGAGGAGACCAACACCCACCTCTCTACAACCTCCTTTCAGGTAGCTGTAGAGAGCAATAAGGTCTCCTCTCAGTCTTCTCTTTTTTAGACTAAACAGTCCCAGTTCTACCATCCAATGCCCAGGACTGCAGCAGTGTAAAAGTAGAATAAATAGTGTTATTTTTCCACAAGGAAATGTAACAGAAGCTGTCACTGGTGATTAGACTAGAATACAGTGAACAGAAAAACAGCTTGTTCCTAGCAGCTGGGATTTGGTGAAACCTTCTGCAGCAAGGGACTGAAAACTCAGCTCCAAGTATGTACAGCAATAAGAAGCAATAGTGTTGGAGCATTTCTTATTCGTCTTAAGGCAATACTTACATATGCTCTTAAGAAAGTAGCCTCATGTACACGTGAAAAGAAAGGGGGTAATCTGAGGACAAAATCTTAAACCTGTTAAGTCCACACCACACTAGATGCCCCCACACAGGCATAAAATGGCTGATGAAAGGACCTGGCATTCTGTGCACCTCAGTAATCTTTCCTTCCAACCTACTCTTTCTTCTAGCTGAACAGGTTGGCAGAATCTCCTTTTCTTGGATGTTCTCCTCAGATGTTTTAGCTAAGGTATAAGCTTTCAAGCTAATATATTCCCCACCTACTACTGCATTGCTGCAGACTCTTAAATTGATGGTCTTCTACAAAGTGGAAAACAATTTATTTCCCTACAGAAGAGGTGTTATTTACTGTGTTCATTTTACAATTAAAACAGAGTGATAAATGAAAAGGATTAATGGGACAATTTTAATTTGCTCCCTCAATATTTTTATATATGCTGATACAAATTATGAGTAAAAAAAATATACAAAATGGTAAAGAAAAAGCTTTTCCTGAAGAAAAAGGAGACTGACTGAATCACAACAGAGAAGGATTTTGGGGAAGTTTAAGTGTTTGAGGTGAATGGACAGATGTAATTCAGGTATAACCTTATAAACACTCAGTTACTTCAAACAAAAAGTCACGCACCCTTCCTCCGTGTTTCAAGAGCACACTCGCTTTCACTCCCACAAACTCACGGAGCTCCCATAGAGCATTCAGAGACAGACCCTCTCCTGACCTGTCTCCTGCCAACTGACCAAAAGCACGTTACACAACACAGGGGAGGAACATGGAGGTTTCGGCTATTAAGAAAGAAGCAGACAGCAGAGTTTACCCTGAACAAAAAAGCGCTGTAGCTACCGCATGAACACATGTAACTGCATAATGAGAAAGGCTGCTTCACAAACATACCGAATTTGTTCGTTTTCGTTTCCAACAGTCAGGATTTAAACGTTTCTGTTCTTCTGCCAAGGCCTTGGCTTCTAGCGTGTACATCCGTCTTTCTTCATTCTTCATTTTCTTCCACCTGTCACCTAGTATCACACTTATGGCTCTGCAAGATAATGTTTACGGTACTGTCAGGATACAGTGTTAAGAAATACCTGATTTTTTAAATTGCAGCACTTTAAAGATGACAAAAGTTAAATGTGGAAATAATACACACAGAGAAAATCAACAGCATCTTTAAAAAAAAAAAAAAACAACCAAACCACAATGTTTCTGATTATCTTTCTTACACTTCTTGTAACAGTTAAACAGCTGAGACTTCTCCGCTAAGCCGAGCACGGGTCAACGCACATTCTAACATTTCAAAGGGTGTACGTTTGAATTCACAGCAACTCGCATAAACCAGCAAAATAGGAAGTTAAAAAACCACCAAATGGTAACTCACATTTGCTTTGCTCTACTTCTGTACCAGAGGATCGTATGACAGATTTGCTGCAAATATGTTCTCTAATAATTAGTGCAATGATCTGAATATGACCTCAGTCAAACAAATATTTGATTAACTGCAGTCCCCCGTGTCTATGTAACAGGCGTGCGTAGCTTCCTCCACCTTTAATCCATACTGGGTGGAACATCAAGTTGCTGTTCTTGTGCAAAGGCACCATGTGTTCCAACGCACCTGTCATCACTTCCAGAAGCTGAATGACTTGCCTTTCCTACTCCTTATAAACTTGATGTCTTTGGACAGTATTTCCTCCTATTATTATGCCACACTGCTTAACTGCACTCCCACGGGTTGGATCAATATTCCATTAAAGCTTTAACTTTAGCTGAATGAAAATCTCTCAACAACGGCTCTTCCATCAGTGCCAGCTGCTAAACTCCTGAGCAGGCTTTAGCTTCAGTTTACACTGATCAAAGCTCTATGTCCAGATTTTTTAAAAAGTACTTTGTTTTATCATATTAACAAGTTCCTTGCTGGCAGAAAAGCTATTCACAGAACAGAATCACAACGAGCAGAGTGTCATCAACCATCTCCACAGCACTTCACACACAGCAATTCAGAAGGCCTTTCTGCACCCTACCAAGAAAATGATATTTAATCCTGCAAGACCACATAGTACGGTTTGGGCTCCCAGGAGGTGCAGAGCGCTCAGGGAGCAGAGCAGGAGCTCCTCGGGGGCTGCTGTTAAGCCTGTGCTGTCACACGCCCTGGTGACTCCTTAAGGGCAAACTCAACTTGCAAACAGATGCCATCAACAGCAAATCCATTTGCACAGCCTGTGTCTTTGGCAATGGAATTTCTAGTTTTCTATCCAAATGAAGAACCGGGATCTTTGGTCTGTCATGAGGAGTAAACACACCTCAGTGTAATGTGCAGATTTTTCATGTTTTGGCAGTATCCAGTGGCAAATCAACAGCACCAGAAAACTGTCTGGTTTTGGTCACCAGTTTGCACTGGGTCACTCATATCCCCAGGAAAGAACACAGTGACCCAGACAGAGTAAGTTTGCTGAAAAAGCGATTGCATTTCCAAATAAAAATGCAATCTTTGAATTTCAAATGCAAAAATATATATTTGTACCTCCTGAGAAAAAATTGCCAAGGCACTGAAATTGAGTACAGATCTGTACGTTTCAAAAAGCCTGAAAAATCTAATACAGAGGAAAAAAGCACCATTTCTCCAAGGAAAGAGCTCTATGACTAAAATACAGACTGAAAAAAGATGTGTACAGAAGAACTTCCTGATGTGAGAGACCAAATTCTCCCAACCAGAAACAAGTAAGAAAAAACTGACCCTACTGCATCACTGCCTCTCTCCTCTTAAAATGCTGGTAAGATGCCTGACAACTTTTTAGCAACAGACTAACGTGCAGGATGCAATCCCTTATACTGCAGTTGATTTAAAACAAATTGTCAAGCAGTAGTTGAGAACACCTCAAGTTTGCTTAGTAATTATGTTTAGCTTGAACAAATGCTGATTTTCCTTATCTTTAGAACGTACACTACTCATGTTATTCAATAATTTCTGGATGCACAATTAAATCCAACTACAGATACAGTGAGAATATCTAGAAAAGAAACAAGTGCTCCCCTAACACCGGTTTCTCAAGTACTGTCTTATGATCCACAGTATTTTTAAGTATCATGTGGATGTTGACTTGTGTTTTGAATGTTACAGCTTGCTATCTTGTTGACATGGCTTGAGCTACTTTCTCTCAGAATAGACCCTTTAACTCAGAATACCTCAAGCTCTGTCCTTACTTGCCTAAGAAGGATAAAATAACTGTAGCAAATGTAAGCACTCCAGTGTACAGAAACGTAACCAACCAAAAGATCTACTCAGTAATCTGAAAATAACACATACCTACATTTAAAAAAACATGAGAGTTGTCTCTGAACAGCTAAATTAATAAATGGCCCAGCCACACTTAAGCAACGGTAGCTGAATGCCTAAAGTCAATTATCACTAACTTATGATTTCTTCTGTACTATATTTTATGGATGCCAAGAAACTGCGTCCAAATACATTCCTCTCCAAATGGAACAGGAGCAGTGTGCTCTGAAGCTTACCTATAACTCTGTCATCACTTTCCTTCAAGGTAAACCTGCTCACTGAAATAATTATTTTCTCATCCATCCAGCTGCAGCTCCAGTTCACTGCATCTATCTGAAGTCATCACTTTAAATATATAACGGTCATAAACTTTCCTGGCTGACATTCTGTTCCATTTCTCACTGACAGTGGCAATGACACTGAAGGCTGTAGATGTTGCTTCACTGAAATGACTTACAAACACAGCAGAACATCATTGCCAGGACACACAAGACTGGCTGGGATTTAAGGATGGGTTATTTGTATGGTAGGATTTTATTTCTCAACACCAGTTACAGCTTCCTTACTAGAACACTATAAAATAGCCAAAACCCTCTCAAAGCCCTGTCGCCCTTAGTTTTTACTAGGTTTAGTACTAAAATTTTTATGTGACAATGCAGTTCTTACAGTAAGAATTTCATAATGTTATATACATTAAAAAATCTGGTTATAAGATCAGTGCACGTTCAATGTGTTTTAGTTTATATTTACACATGCACAATTAGCACAAAATATTAAGATTATTTAATGCATATAATGAGATATTTATTAAAAAAAAAAAATGTTTACAGACATGAACGTGCATATCAATAAAAAACAGAAGTATAAGCCAACAAAGAACCCTGCCCCAAACACAGGTTGATACAATTCTTCCTGCAAGTTTCAGCATATCGAATGCCTTTAGGGCAAGGCAATGTACTGTTTGCATCAAGATCTTTCAAATATCCTAACAATCCGTACTCCATTATTCAGTATGATTCACAGACTGACAAAAAAATGGTAGTAACTTCACTGAACAACTGGCAATATTATGTCAAGACTTCATTAGAAGAACCATAAACACCCTTTTTCCATTACAACACCCGAGCAGAGCGCCTGGGACTTTTTCCCCCCCTGAAACATTTCCATTCAGTGTAAACAAAGACTGTTGTGTATTTGTGACTCTGACAATGCACATGCATACGTTGTCAGCTGCTTTACCCACGTGCTTTCTGAGAATGTAAGTTTGCCAAAAATGGCTGGTGTTAAATTTACAGAGTACTGTAAATATTTCAAGTCCGCCCATAAATGAAACTTTCTGTCAGCATCTTTCTAAACTTGTTCTTAAAACAATATACACGCATTTTATTTCAAATGCAAAATCCCATTTAAAGGTGGGACACAGATGTTCTGCTGGCTCACCAGTAATAACAAAACTACCATTTTATACCATTACCTGTTGTCTTTCCCTGGATACATCTGAGTATATTCAACTCTGTATTTTTTGGCAAAAAGCATGAAGGCATTCATTGGTCTTTTGCACTTGTTTGGAGAAGTGGCACTCACAGTACTTGCAGTCCCTGAGCTTTGGCTTTTGCCAGCTTTGCTGTACAGAGAGCTGGAGGAAAGGTGTGATGACGCAGTAGATGCACAGTTTTTACTACTGCATTCTGATCTCTCAGCATCTTGATTGTTTGATCCTCCACAAGACAGAGACGCGCGACGCTGGCGAGCCATGCTGCTTAGCACATAAACTGCAGAGGAATCCATTGGTGTAAAATCGTAACTACAACAAAAAGACGTATCATAAAATGAAGTAATTTTCACGCAAAAATCCCTCAATAACCATTCACTCCTCATCTGCATGACATTTCTAGTATTCTGGTCTCTTTTGTGTGACACAATGATTTGTGCTTGATGCAGATGTCAGTGTGAAAAAAACGAACAGAACTTTGGCAGATAATTAATAGTTTTTTCAACATGATGGCAGACTGTAACTTTGCAAGATCTGCTGTGTACTATCAACTCCCCCAACTTCAGTTAATTATATACAGTCTTCAAATTTCATCATCTTTTGAAATAAGCTTCTTTCTTTTTGCTTTTGTCCTTACCATAAATCAAATCTCATCAGTGAATGATATGTACTGAGTGGAACACCTGATGTGGGAAGAGTAAGCGCAGAGTTTACTCGCAAATATATACTAATTACAATTATGAAACCACTATATTAAATTGTATTATAAACACTATTGTACAAGTAACTTCTCTAGGCAGCTAAATACGTATTATTTTATGGGCAAACTTGACACTGAGATTACACGAATTGTTGAAAGAGTCATGGTTTTGCATACTATTAGATACAAAGCTGACAGACGTCTGCCCTCTAGTGACAAAAATGCCAGATTCCAAGGTATTTCAACAGCTTAGATGAGTTGTTTCCACACCATTTAGACCTCCAAATACTACGAACTGCTGTAATTTTTCTGCTGATCAACTACAGTTAACCTCTAAGCACTGCAGAAGAAGTTTAATTCCACAGACTGTTTGCTACCATCTCCAGGTGCGTGCAGATCAGTTTGGGAGCCACAGGCTATAGTGTCTTTAGCATGCTATATGAGGAAACCACACTTGTGAAGGTGCTACTCAACCATAATCTAAAACACTACATTACCACCACAAAATAAACATAAAATGTATATAATGCTAAGGCTCTGCTCTCCTGCTGTTCAATGTGGCTATAGTTGCATAATTTATGGCAAGAACAAGGGCTTTGAAGAGCTTTTTCTTCCCAAACACAAAGTAGAACCACTAGCAAGGCAACACTGCAAGTGGTAGTGCAGCCCTCACGGGCGAAGGCTGCTCCTTTCTGTGGGACAGAACCAAAACAAGGGTGGAGCCTGAATGTTTGCCTTGAAACCCCTTGGGAAAAAGTAACAAAGGGATAATGCCAACAACCTTGCAGGCAATTTCTTAGGATAATGAGAAAGGATCTCTGTTCTACAAACAGTCCAGCACCCTTCCTATGCCTAATCTCATTCTCAAAACACAGCAGTAGAATTTTGTTTATAATTTTTCTGTCCTGTTAACCACAGCTGCTGCTGCACACTCCTTTCTCAGTGACAAACTCTCTTCTGCCCCAAAAGAGCTACAAGGAATACTGCCTGGACAAGGAAGTGTCTAGAAAGTATGCAGCTGGGTTGCAGGATGAGTAAGAGCCACACGTCTGATTTCTTCTGTGAGACATAAATATAATGATTCTAACAGCTCTCTACATATGCAATTTGGAATTGGAGTTAAGAAGAAAAAAACCCCAGACAGCAAATGAGCAAAGAAAAGCAATTTGAACTCAACTCTCTGCCAGACTGAAATCATACAAGAGCTCCTAAGGCCTGAACTGCAAACAGCCTTTTTAAAATTCATTTTCCTATTGTAAAAAAAAACAAAAAAAAAAACAAAAAAAACCACCCCCAAAAAACGCCCAAACCAAAACAACAAAGAAAAAAATCCAACCAACCAAAAAAAAAACTGACCCAAAAAGCAAGGAGACTAAAACCAGATGCTAACATCATAGAAGAAGATAGATTCTACTAAACCTAGAAATCTCAAAATAGTATGGAAAAAATCTGAGTAGTACTATTTCCTTAGAATGTTAGAATAATTTATGTTGGACAGGGTTACCTGTTTGAATCACTTGCTCAAAGAAAGCCAAAAACTTCAAAGCCAATCACACGTTGAAGTTAGGTAAGTTTGATGTATTACAAAAGTATTACAAGTAGAATATACAAAAATAACAACTAATTACACAAGTACTGTACTCTGAAGTCTTTATTACTAAGGCTACTCAGATAATTCAGATACAGAGCAGCATATGAAGCACCAGTTAATAGCTGGCAGACATACTACTGTGGAAAAAACTGTACTAGGTTTTTCAAATATAACCCACTTTACCCGAGGAATTCATACAGATATGTATCTTTTTCCTGCTTTATCTAATCTGGCTTAAACTATCACCAAAAGGGGCTGAAATGTATTTCACTCCAAGGTATTATGTTGCAGTTTAGCAGAGCACATAATTACACACCTTTCCTAGGATTCAGTCTTCATCTTTCCCTCTCATTTATCTTGTATTACCAAAAGTATTCTCTTTGCTCTACATAATGCTTCCAATTCTTGTAGACTTAAGGTGCCTACTCATTAAATACAAGAACCACTGAAGCCACTTTATCCAAAAATTACCTTTTAAATGTATCAAAAACACCTGAATCATCAAAGTTAATGGCATCAGGGTGTCCAGGAGGTAGACACAGATCTCCAAGATGCATTTCACAGCATGGAATGCCATGCTGTACCACAGTCAAGCTTGGATAAAAAGATGACCAACCTGAAGTGGTAAAGAGTTAAATTAGACAAATGGCCAGACAATCTCTCTAGTTCTTAACTGGAGCAATCCCATATCTCTAAATGGTATCATTTTATAAAAATCTTCTGATGCAGTTTTTTTTCACCCAAAAGAAAAAGTAGAAACTCTTACTCAAGGATTTCTTACTGCAAATAGTTAATTTTATCTCATAAAATCTCAGTGTAGCAAAAAAAGTAATCAAAACCTGGAAACTTTTATTATCAGAAGTTCCATGTTTAGCAAGTGAGAAAGGGCTCCCTTATTTCCAGCTTTCCTTCCCCCCTCCCCTTTTTTTGCTTTCCTGAGCTCCATTTACATAATTGATCAAATATTTCCTTAAGAGGTATGCAGTATTTCTGCAGCTTTCTAGCCTTATGGTTTTGTTTGTTCAAATTCTGGGTTTCTTTCTCAATTTATCAATTTCTTGAGCAACACTGGATACCAATAAAATGTGCAACTGCTTTCTAAGAATATTTTAATATACAACCAAGTATACTTGTAGTATTTCCTACCTTTATTTTTGACATAAAAAGGATGATCGAGTCTGCATTCTACTGTAAGCAAGCCATCTTCCACTGTACCAGGATCAAAAGTCAGCTTCAGCACTGACTCACCAAAGGAAATGCTTTCTTCATGAGAAATCAACTTCAACCCATCGGAACCATATCCCTGTAAACATACACACAGTTCAGAATTTTTCTTCCAAGGAAAGCATTTACCTTTGTATACTACAGGTGGATATTCACCACCTTACATTTTACTAAAAAATACCAACATTTTAAGCGCTCTCACTAGAAATTAATAAGGACAATGTAACATTCAAAACACACCTGAATTAATTCAGTTAAACTGCATTATAGCAAGATACTCAGATAGTACAGTGATCAGCTCTAGACAAAGTTTAATATAAACCTGTCTTCCCAAGACAGTAATTAAAGGCACAAGAATAGCGTAAAGTAAGTATTTGCTAGAGATTTTCATATTAATTTATCAGAACTAAAAGCTACCTTGTAAGGACTCACTGGGAGATTTTCCTCTTTTCCACAGCTTTCAGATCTGGCAAAATCTTCAACATCCTGCCATTCTTTATTGCGTCCTTTATGAAAGCATAGACGAGAGCCTAATAAATTCAAAATAAACAAACAACTAAGGATTAGTGTTACATTAAAAAGTCTGTGTTACAAAAAAAAAAAAAAAAAAAGGCAGGACAAATACTTATTCGATGATACGTATTATTTTACCTTTTAGGAAACAATGCCAAACAGTTGGGGGCCAGGAATGGCACCATCCTAAATCATCATCATCTGAAAGTGATGACATGCAGAAAATGCCAGATTCTGATTCACTATTTGCCTATTAAAAAAAGCAAAATTATGTTAGTACTTTACCATGGAATATTTTAAGGCTGGTCTTACATGCCTTTACACACATACTCCCAGTCCGCTCAGAAGCAAGTGACACAGATGTCATCATTTTGCTTTAAATACTGTTAAGAAAGTCACATGAAGACAGAGATTCAAGGAATGCAGTAAATGTGAATGGTCTATTTTAATCTTTTCTTTATATGTGCCATCCTGAAATTTTGGGATTTCATTCTCTTGAGTTTCATTTCACACCTATGGATTATCTTACGACTAGGTGCAAGCGTTTTACAAGCTGTCACTCCTTGGTCATCCACAGAAGCACTCAAAGCACACTTCACTCTACAGTCAAACTATGGAAAACTGTAGGACCAAGTCGGTTCCACACAAGTCCCTGGGAAAAAGTCCATGTCCTTAACAGACGAGGTTCAGACACAAATTAATACACAGGACAGGAAGAAGCAGGACAGACAGTTTTTGTGCATCTAAAAGGAGATAGTTCCTTATTTCCTTTTTGAGACAGTAAACAAATTAATACAATTTTTTTAAGCTTGCTACAGAAGGAACTACAAGAGAAGCAGAGCTTTCTTAGAATGTGATCTCTTCATAAAAATGTAGACTTTATGATGTAGCACTACGAAAGAAAAGTAACAGAAAAATCTAGCTTAAATAGAAATGGTATTAGAACTAATGAGATTTTTTTAAGGTAGCTTCTCCTTTCAAAAAGCTTAACCCATTACTCATGTGTCTTTATTTTAGAAATGTTTCAGAACAACTCACCCTTTCATGTCTGACCGGTGTTTCATCCAGATCATTCCTGGAGAAGTTAGGATCGTTCTTTGAGGATCCTGGTGGAGGACGTGCATAGGAATGTAAACTTTTGCTTGTAGCTATTATGTGAACAGGAGATGATCTACAACAGAGAAACATATTTTAAAACACGTCAGATTAAGACAACCCAAGACTTAGCTGCCATTACTCTAAAATGCTTTTATTTAACAAGTATTTCTGATTGCATGAGCTGAATACCAAATAAACTTCCCAGACAGCAGTATTCAAGTGGGATGATTAAAGGGTGCAAGCTCAGGGAGGGGGAGTGTTTAGCATAACTCCTGCATAGCTTCTATCCACCACCCAAATGACAGCACTGCCTCCACATCAGCACCTCCTCGCCACAGTGCAGAAGTTTTGACAAATATCTTGAAGTGAATACCCCATTCTTAAAAAGTACAAAAAGACACCTGCTCTGTCCTAATGATTGAATCCCAACTGCATTACTGTTAACAGTACTGCATTTAATTTTCTTATTATAAAACAAGGACCAAAGCTGTACAATAAAAGGTGAAGCCCAGAAGTTTTGAGGATCCCACATTGCTTCTTAGAATCTTACGGAATTTGCAGATCACAAATCTGAAACAGTATCAATTAAAAAAATACATCACATCAGATTTCCAATTAGCTCTTTAAAAAACCCAGAAGTCTAAAAGTCAGTGCACTACTAAGTATTAGGAATTTTATGTAACAAATTAATCTTATTTTTCCATCTGCTACTTCATGAGGTAAAAGCTCATAATTTCTGGGCCTTCTGTGGTTAGACAAAGTCCTTATACCATCCTACCTCATTCACGGATAGCAACTAAGCAAGATTTGCAGCAGGCTCTGAAACAAGCCCTGTGCAATCCTCCACAGAAAAATAAAGTTACTGCATATAGACAGATCAGAAAGAGAGTTCCAGTTCAAAGTCAGAGGGTATGAAGAGTGACAGAAATATTTCTGGAGATATAATATTACAAATCTTAAAGAATTCTAAGTTTAAATGAGTGCCAGTACCTGTTATAAAAAGAGCACTGCATCAAAGGACTCTGTGGACTTGTGGCTATATTTGCTAATTCTGTCAACCAGTTCACCCCATTCTCACAAGAATAAGCACTTTCTGAATCGTTGTTTGAGGTATGTTGGTTCCATGAAGGCCTTGAACACTCCTGATGTGAAACATCAGCACCAAGCTGAAAAAGTGCAGGTGGAGTAGAATCTGTCTGCACAGCCTGTAGTTCAGGAAGATCATCTAGAAATAAATGCACAAATTACCATAATTATAAGTTCATGAATTCTAGTTGACACCAAATCTTGCAAATAAAAATTAAAAAGTAACCACAATGAAGTAACTGATTTTTTTTCTCCTATCACATTTACCAACATTTCACAGATCCTACTCATAATACAGACAAAATGGCCACAGATATAATCACATCTCGAGTCTACTATACATTCATACGAGCAATTTAAGAAAAACATTAAGTTAACCAGTAGTTCTGGTTTTAAAGTTTTTACTAGACCGAGTAACTTACACAGAATTGTACTGCAGAATTACGCAAAAGTAGCAACACACCTCACTAACACCAAAACATTCAACAAAAAGCAACTAAACTAATCAGTCCTAGCAGGCATGACACTAGAAATTATCAATGTCAGGGCTGTACAAAGTGAAAGTTTTCCATGTTTTCACCAGGGAACTGGAATTAAGTAACTCACAAGTCATGAAGGCTAGGTATACATCCTGGTTGGGGTGAATTCCTACCAATAACCTACATTTCACACATTAGGTAGAATAGCAGAAGACAGCCCAGCTTGTTAACAAATTTGTGTTACATGCTCTCATGTAACTAAGTAGTATTAGTCTTAATCACTCAATTACTTCAACCAAATGTGTTAATATTTCAGTGTTTATATCAGTATTTTCTAATGTATATGCTGTTTTACTCCAATATATAAGAACTGAAGTTAAATGTTCCTCTAACCTATAATTTCTATTTGCAGCTGACCTAAAGCAGTATCATCTCCCTTTAGGAGGAGCTCTTGAGCTTTCTGCTTGTTATTCTTGTGCCAAAAAATGCACCTCTGGAGATAAGGAGCAGAAATGTCTAGCTCTGAGTTCAAGAACATATTTAAGTCAACAGGCCAGTGTGTCAGAACTGGAAATGGGTTAAAGGGAAAAGTGACTGCAAGTAAGACCTTCAGACGTCACAATTCACCGTCATACTCCCTGCCCTACCTAGGTTAAACATCAGTAATCTCAATTCAGTCAGCTTCTGGTAACTTCACTATAGGAAAATTACAACAAACTTCAGAATTTGGCTGCTTCTGAGAAAGTAATGGTATTTACCAAGTTCCATGTGTTCATCACAGGACGCATATCCAGGAGAAGAGGGGAGGTTTTCATTACACTTCAGCAACTCCAGTGACTCATTCATCCCTGAAGTTCTCTTGTCCACTACCAGAAGGAGTTTCTGAACTGCATTAGGCATTTGATTTGTCTTTACTTCCCACACCATGTTAGGATGTTCCAAAGTATCTGATTTTAAAGAGAAAGAGGTTAAAAAATTGTATACACATAAAACATTAAGTTGTGTTTGACAAGCCACTTCATTACCAGAACCCTAAATCCTCCATTATCTGTTGGGAATCACAGCATCATTTAGTTTGAGAGAGGCCTCTAGAGATGCTCGGTACAATCCCTGTAGAAAGCAGGGCCAATGCTGAACTCAGATGAGGCTGCTTGTGGCCCTGACCACTTAAGTTTCTACTGTCTTGAAGGATGGAGATGCCCCTGACACTTCTCAGGAGCCTGTTCCAGTGGCCACTGTTGTAAAGAAGTTGTGCCTCACATATGTTTTGAACATCCCTTGCCACAGCCCACCGCTTACAAGAAGTCGGGGTCATCTCCTCAACCACCATTCAAGCCAAGGTAAACATCATTCACTTGGAACCCTGAGCCACACATTCCACCACAGAAGGCAATCAGATGAGTCAGACAAGATCTGCCTTTGATTAACCCATCCTGGCTATTCCCAGTTATCTTCTTGCTTTATAAGCCAGGACACAGCCATCAGGAGGATGTGTTCCACAATCTTCCTGAAGGCTTCCTGAAGTCGGGCAGACAAGTCTGTAGTTTCCCCACATACTCCTCCCTGAAGCCAGATATTAACATTTTCCTTTTTTTCCAGTTATTAAGAGCCCTCCTGCCACCAAATTCACCATCTTTTAGAGAGCATCCTCAAAATCACAGAATCATTTTGGTCGGAAGAGACCTTCAAGATCAAGTCCAGCTTTTAACCCAGTACTGCCAACTCACCACTAAACCACGTCCCTAAGCACCTGACATCACCAACTTGTGTGTGGTCAACTCACAGAACTGGCCTGCTCCTAACCTGCTCTTCATCAACTATAGACAAAGAACCACCTTGCTTGGTCAGACATGTTACCAAGCCCAGGGACTTGAGGAACCTGGAAACGGATCCTGCAAATAAACACCAAAGCAAAGCTATCCTCAACCTTTTGACATGAGGTCTCCCATGCCATTTAACAGCAGGTCCATGTTTTCCCTAGTTGCCCTTCTACCACTGTCATATCTGCAGAAACCTTTTTCACTGCCCTTCACATCTCTTGCTACCTCAACTCTAGCTGTAGCCTCAAACACACCTGTCTGCTAACATCCTTAGCAATGTTCTGAATGGAAAGGAAAAGCAGCCCCTCCTAGCAGACTTCACTGCAGTTTCAGTTCCCCAAATCCCAGCACTTTAACATTTATATCAAAAGAAATATTTTACATCATCTTCAGCAGGCAAAGAACTGTGTGATTATTCTACATGACCACTGCCTCTAAAAGATGGAAAACAAGGTTATCCAGTCTTTAGTAATTTGGTTATCTACTGTTCTTTTCAGATGATGATGAATTAAAGCTACCATAACATGATTACCCTGAATTTTAATGAAGTGTCATTGAAAAAGTGAGTCTCTCACATAAGAGCACAAAACACAGCTTAGTAAAAAAGAAAATCTGAAAAGTCTACCACACAGATGCCCACTAAATAAGCTATCATGCACCACATCAGAGAAATACAAACAATAGCTAAAACCAGTCTAGTATTTTCATATGAAATAGTAAGCATATAATCTTAAAAGTTCCCTTAGTGTAACGCATAAAAAGCCATCTGGTAACAATTATAAAGAAACCCAAGGTTTATTTCACCAAACAGTTAAAAGGTATTGTCTGTATACAGTCAATATTAACAATATTCCATGTTTTTACTGGTACTCCGAATCTGTTTCATTCATTTCGCAGCTTGTCTTGTACATAATATAGACACAACCCTTTGAATTACATACTGGCCCTTCCAGAAAAGGCTTGACCCAAGCATTTTTAATAGGAAAGTTTCTAAACTTCTCATCCCCTCATCTTTCAAATACCTGCAAAACTTAAATAAATTTGCATTCCAAACATAAAAAGATGTTTGATTC